>PVIU01021251.1:0-32052 GCA_004026605.1 Ondatra zibethicus | reverse complement strand
CCTTCCCTTCCCTTCCCTTCCCTTCCCTTCCCTTCCCTTCCCTTCCCTTCCCTTCCCTTCCCTTCCCTCTGACTTGAAGTTTGATCACAGCACCTCCTTATACAGCTAGAGCTTATCATTGTCTCACCTCTTTGTTGAAGTCTGGGTCTCGGGTTGGTTTTCCATCTTTTTAACCTAACAGTATCATTAGAAACCTCATTCTACTCCAGCGTCCATTGTGCCCAATCCTTGCTGGAATCCTTCTTGCCTTCTCCAGGCTGGTCTTGGCTGGCTGTTTCAGTCTGGAAGTTCCCCACCCTGCTCTCCTTGGAGAGCTTGTCTTGGCTCTCTATTTTAGATGACTACAACCTTAAGGAACTCCCATAGAGAGGTTGAGTCCTACATGCCTGAAATATCTTGATTCACTGTCATGTTTGCTTAGTATCAGTGGTGAATTCTGGAAATGACTATGCTCCTGATTGCTCTCCCTTGGGGTCTTAGAGGTGCTGCTCCATTGTCCTCCTCATCCAGACTACTGACATTCTTACTTTGTTTTTAACTTATTAGGAGCAGAAATTGAGGGATGTGGAGATGACTCAGTGTATAGAGCACTTGTCACACAAGAATAAGGACTGAAATTTGGGTCCCCAGAATCCACATACATAAAGCCAGCATCTGTAATCCCAGAGCTCTCCCTGTGAGATGGGAGGCAGAACCAGGTGACCGGTCATAAGCAGCTTAGAACAATAAGAAACACTGTCTCAGACAAAATGGAAGGCAATGACCAGCATCAGAACTTGTCCCCTGACCTCTATTCACACACTTGAACATGCATGCACATGAACACACACATACACGCATGTAAGCATGTATGCACACACACAATTAAAAGAAAAAATAACAGAAACTTGTTAAGCTAGCTTCTGTTATAAACCTTGTTCCTTCGTCACACAGGGAAGCCCTAAGGACGAAGAACTGACCCACTCCCATTCCCGCAAGCCCTTTATGTCAAAAATTTTAATTGACACATAAAAATCATATATCTTGATGAGGCACAGTACAATGCTTTGATTTATGTGGGGAACTTGCCTTTTATGTCTCTTTAAAAATGAGTGTGTGTGTGTGTGTGTGTGTACAGAACACCTGAAATCTTTTCCAGATACTTCTAAGTGTATAATACTTGTGTAGCTGAAGTGTCCCTACTGTG
Organism: Ondatra zibethicus; assembly: GCA_004026605.1. Taxonomy (NCBI): domain Eukaryota; kingdom Metazoa; phylum Chordata; class Mammalia; order Rodentia; family Cricetidae; genus Ondatra; species Ondatra zibethicus. The sequence continues at coordinate 30,866 of PVIU01021251.1, read as the reverse complement.
TAGTTGGACAATAAAACCACTGTTGCTACTTTCTGTGACCTTGAACCACGAACCAGCTTTCCTGGTCCCCCTCCCTCGCCTCTTCCCATCATCTCTCCTGGTAAGCACTGTTCTCTGCTTCTCTGAGGTCAACATTTTTAGATTCCACATGAGTGAAATCATAGATTTTTTTTATCTTTTTCTGCATTGAGCTTATTTCAATGGCTATAATGTTTTCCAGATCCACCCACATTGCTGTGAATAACAAATTTTCACCCTTTGGCTTTCACCTCTCCTTCTTGGTTGTTAAAATACACTGTAGTCTTCTCTTTTTGAATTTTTTTAAAAAAATCATTCCACCTCTTCTTCAGAGTTTTGCAGAACCATAGAACATGGAAGCCAGGATATCAGCCATTGGCACAATTGTTGACCAGAACAATCCTCTTGGCCCATTCAATCACTTTTAAGGAGCCCTGCCTTCTGTCTCAGCCTCCAAACTTCTCCAGTGTGTTTAGTTGCTCCTACTTGGCATCTGGGACCCCCTGAGAGCATCAACCGCTCCTAGGCTCCCAGGTTAGACCAATCACCCAGTTCTCTATCTGATGGTGGCTCCATTCATGGATCATATGTCGGTATTTAGCATTGTCTCACAGTATACATGTGTGGCTGGGTGTGCTATTGCCCATTCCTACCTAGGATAAATCCTGAGGGAGGATGTGTGCTCATCGTCTATGTCTTGTGTTGCCGGTGTCCAGGGAAGAAAGTGGATGATACTGGATAAACTCACAGCACTGAGATATCTGAGGAGATGGTTAGTGGGTAAAGTGCTTTCCCTGCAAATCTGGATTCCCAAAACCCATGTGAAAAGCAGGTGCAGCAGCACACACTGTAATCACAGCACTGAGGGTGTAGAGACAGGAGGCTGGAGCTGACTGATCATCCAGCTTACTGAGTCAATGAGCTTCAGGTTCCACGAAAGACCATGCCTCAAAACCTAAGGTGGAGAGAGATAGAAGATTCCCAAGGCCACCTCTGGCCTCCACACACAAACTCACATATGCATGCACATATGTGCACACACATATGTACACATATCACTAAATTCCATCCACGACCTGCCTGCCCCCCAAATAATTTAAGCACATGTTCTGTCTCCTTTTCCCCAGGCATCAGTGACAAGAACTTGAACTCTTGTTCCTTTTTTCTAGAATATAAGCAAAGTAAAAACTGGTGATTATTCCCTGATGAAGTTCTCACTCTTTTGGGGGTATTGTCTTAGACTAAGAACTTCTGCCTGGTCTGGAAGGCTTGTGGTCCAATGACAGCTGTGCATCCATGTGGTCAGAGCTATAATGGAGAATGCAGCATGCTGAAGGGGCTCATGGGGCTAGGAAGCACAGGTGGTTGCTGGGGACATCAATTGGCTGTACCAGTACTGCTATTATGTAGCAGATGAGGCTAGATCAGGACATGTGAGCTTAGCAGTGAGGTCTTTGGCTGAGAAGGAAGGGCTTGGCTTTTGGTGGGTCTACACTAGTCCTGATTTAGTGGCCTCTTCCTTCAGAGGGATAGCTACAGGCCCAAGAGTATTTCCTGAACCTATTCTCTTAATGATAATAAGTCATGTAAAATGGAAACCACACAGAGAGTCTGGATTATGTATATTATTGTGTTTTCTTTGATTTTTTTTGACTGTGAAGGAGCTAAGTACAGAGAGACATTTCATTGTACAGGCTGCTAAGCTAAACCAATATATATAATTAAAAGGTATCTTGAATTCAAAATATGGATCTAAGAATATGTTCTTTTGTTTCCACAGAGGATGAAAACCTGTGAGATCCTTCCAGACTAATGTCTTGATGGACCAAGACCCCTTGAAAGGTCGTCTTGAAGACCCCTCAAAAATTACTTTTCCCAATAACCAACAGGAAACAGTTTGGAGAGAACTACGCCCAAATTCCCTAAATGATTGTTTGCATTTAAAGGGGGATATGTTATAGAAATTGGCATTGGTATGGATCTTGCTTTATTGATACAAATTTAAGGTCAATTTTGATATACACATATTTTTATCTTTATTAAGGTATTGTGTTTGTGCAGCTCATTTTAAAATGTAATGTATAATTAAGAAATATAGGTAAACAGAGTCATTGATAAGAGTCAAGATAGTTTCTGTGTGATTATTTTGGAAGTCCGAGCAACCGGGAAACAAACAAGCAGCCTCTCACAACATCTTAGCTCATGCTTAGGGTACTCTAAAACCTAGGATTCCCTGCCCCAAGCATGTTATGATGCCAAGCCTTTCTTTTTATTTCTTCTGTAAGGCTCACTACTTGTCCACTGAGCACCGAGGCCCAAAACGTGGTTCAACGTGGGTGTGTAGATGGGGATTGAATACACAGGCTCAGAAGTCCAGGGGCATGTCTGAATACCTGGGTACTTGAATATCTGGATACAAAGGGACCTCCTTGGTTTGGGTGCTGGGCTGAGACCAAGGCTTTAAGCCATTCATATTTATACTTTGAGGACCATCCTTTCCGGCATGTGAGAGGTGATTTGAGTGGTTCTGGCTCAGGAAGTCATGAGCCACAGGAGAACACTCAGATTTTATCTGGCCTCACAGGGACAGAAGTGTCTAACGAGGAAGTGACATGGTCAGATATGACATCTGTGACATTTTGTCATGGGTGAAAAATTAGAGCTGGCATCACATATGCAGAGAATGGTTACTAGTGGTCCAAATGGCTCTGGATGGAGGGCAGGGACCTCCAGAGGGCCGGAGTTCTTTTTCAGACTCCACCTATTGCTGAGTGAGCCTGTGCAAGTCTCTTATCTCTACACCTCCATTCCCAGTACTATGCACCTCACTAAGCACATTGTGCAGAATAAATCTACCAGAATAACAGGGAAACACAAGCTTGCCATTCTTTGAAAAAAAAAAAAGCTTTACTTTAGTGAAAATCCTCCAAGTGACCAGAGGAGCACAATTGCGCTTTCTCCCACAGAAGAGCAAGTGATCCATCCGTGATCCATCCAGGAAAGAAAAAGACCCCTCAGAACTTCACCTTGGCCTGTCCAAGCGGGAATATGCATTTGTGGCCCTCCAGTGCCCAGAGCCCCTTACACATGTGCCTCCGAGCTTGTGTGTGGAAGAGTGAGCGCTGAGTCTGTTTGCTGCCCAGGAGCTATAGCACCCTGCTCCCCAGACCCCAATCCAGATGAGGCCCTTTAATGTCTTTTGCAGGTCAGTTGCTTTCTGAGAATCTGATAGCATCTGGGGATGGCTTCAGGACTTCCTCAAAGTATGATGGGAATAAATGTCTTTGGATTTCCCCGAAGAATTGAGGGGATATTTTTCTCTCGTTAACAGAACAGGCAAGCAGGAGGGGGTGAGGGGAGAAGAAGGGAGGGTGAGAATAGAGATGAAAGGAAAGGAAGAAGGGGAAAAGAGCAATGAAAGAAAGAAGGGAGGAGAAGAGAGAGGAAGGGAGGAAAGAAGAAAGAAAAAAGGGAAGGGAAGGAAAAGGCCACCTGTCTGTGCCACACCAACCTGAACACAGCTGACCTCATCTGGTCTTGGAAGCGTCCTGGGTGGGAGACCTTGCCACCTACATTGTACTTATAGAAGGAGGGAGACCCCGGACTGTCTTCAGAGCAGCAAGAAGGGTCTCCTGCAGGCATTTGGCCATGGGTAAGAGAAGTGCAATCAACATTTCCAAATCAGAAAAATCAGTGGCTGGGATAATGCCTGGGAGATGTTTGCTGTGCAAGTTCGGGGACCTGAGTTTATATCCCTAGCACCAACATGCCAGGCTTGATATGGGCCTGTAACCCCAGGGCTGTGGAGACAGAAACAAGGGAATCCTGGGGCTCACAAACCAGCCATCCTAGCTCACTCAACAAGCTCCAGGCCAGCAAAGATCTTGTCTCAAAACACTGCCCTGAAGAACACCCCCAGTGTTGGTCTCCAGAATCCACACTCATACACAGGTACATGAGCATGGTACACACACACACACACACGCACACATGCACATACACACACACACACACACGGGGAGGGGCTGTCTAATGAGTATGTGTTCTAGCTTATAAACTTTTTTCGTTCTTTAAGCATTTTTAATTGTATTCATGCATTCAAACATTTTTGAATATATTCATTCCTATGTCTGTATGAGGATGTACAGACAGACATGAGCGTAACTGCCAAGGGAGTCCAGAACAACTTACAGGATCTCTTGGAGTTGGTCTTACAGAGGCTGTGAGCCACCCAGTATGGATGCTGGAAACTGAACTCAGGTCCTCTGCAAGAGCAGCAAGCACTTTTAACCCCTGAGCCACTTCTCAAGTCCCATCCTTTTTTCTTTTCTTTCTTTCTATTTCATTTCATCTCATAGCTGTAACCAATTTACCTCCTCAAAGTGTCCATTTCTTTTTCTGAGTAGTCAGGAAGCCCAAGATTGCCAAGGTGTGGGTTTGTGTGTGTGTGTGTGTGTGTGTGTGTGAATTAAATGAATCACAAAGAGCAATTGCAAGGTCAAACATATAGCATGCAGTCAGTACATGTTTTTATTTCTTTGTGTAGATTCTCTGGTTGAGTTACTGGGCTTAAAAGATGAGCACATTCCTTGTGTATGCTCATAGCCACCGCTTTCCTCACAGCACACACCAGTGGCTGAGCATCAAGTGGGAGGCGAGTATGAGCAGGTTCCATACAGAACACTGGAAGGAAGAGTAGGTCATAAATAGCATGGTGTATACACGTGTAAATAGAATTCTTCCTTCTGGGAAGTACTCAGCAGACCATGCGCCTCCTTGAGAATCTGTAGAGAATCAGTTATGAGAGGCAGGGACATTTTCTTCAGTATTATAGCCACTGGTAAGGGCTGTGTATGACCCACTGTCCAAAAAGATATGAACATGGAAGTACTTGGGAAAGGAGGGGATCTGTTGGAGTGAGAGGGTTTCAAGAGAGGATAATGGGGTGACTATGATCAAAATATATTATATGCACATTAAAATATATTATATGCACATATAAAATGTCATCATGAAACCCATTATTATGTGTGATTTATGTATGCTAATAAAAAGCATTTTAAAAGCAATTTCTCATCCTAGAACTCATTATAGAATACCCATCCAAAAGGCTGGGATCTAAGCTGGGGCTAGCTTCTGTGGTCCTCTCAGGTGGATACTTACACAGGACAGATTCCATGCATCAGGTCCAGTCTTGAATCTCAGGGAGACTGCCATGTGTGAAAACTCCCACACACCCCGCAGTCTGGCAGCACACACGCAAGACTCATTAGTTCCCGATAAGAATGTTGAAAGGCAGCGATTGCCAACCCCCGCTTCATTCAGAAAGAGCCAAGGCCAGACACGTTCATATCTCAGAGATGCTAGCTGGAGAGCTCGGAGATCTGGGTCTGAACTTCACCCACATGACTCACAGGCTCTACATGTCTGCAAACCGTGCTCTGAGCTCTGATTTCCTGACGTGTGAAACAGAGACACAAATGTGTAAGAACGCCCGGAGAGATGGCTTAGTCGGAAAAGCTCTTGCATGCAAGCATGAGGGCATGAGTTCAGATCCTCAGCACCTCCGTAAGAAACTGGACATGGGGTGGGAAGATGGCCAAGTGGGTAAACACTTGCTATGCATGAGGACATGCACTCACCCCATACACGTGTGTACACTGGCACACAAAAAGGACAAGCCACAGTGAGTTGCTGACCTGGCTGGCTGGGCTCCAGGCTTGTGAGGCTTACAGCCTCAGTGAGAAACAAGGAAGTCAGCGCATGAATGAAGGCCACGTGGCTCCTAAGTAGCCTCAATGTGGAGTTGTGTCTGTGAGCCCCTGATGTTGGGGCTCATCCGTCAGCCGTTGCCTGGATGCTGCGGCTCATCCATAGGCCAGAAGTTTCAATGTAAGCCAACAACTCCCAGGCTGGCTTTATCTTGGCTGGCATCAGAATGTGCACACATAGACTCTAGGACCCACCCCTTTTAGTAGGGACCAAGGCTACACCAGACCATCTTGTGTGGGCAATCTCTGTCACAGATATAACAGAGCTTGTGACTGTGTAGACAACCAGGTACCATCTGGGCCTGTGTGGACCAGGGTTACTATTTTAAAAACCAAAACATCTGATGGGTAGAGATGGAAAAGGCTTTGCTGAGCATTTTTGAAATACCCAGTAATTCAGTATCCCCATTTTATTGCTTTTTTCCATTTAGCATCCCCATTTTGATTTTTTTTCTTTTAAATTAAGCCCACCTGGGCTGGAGGGTTTTATATCTACATCAAGGTCACGACTGCACAGGTTTCATGTTTGCTCCATGCGGTCCCTGGGTAGTTCTATTCCCTGGTTCTTGACCCAGACAGTCAATCCCTCGGCCTGCCAGGACTCCCCTTGAGCTGCTGCTAATGCGCCCATTTCTGAAGAGGGAAGACTTGTGGTGTTGGGGAGGGAGGACTCCACACCTGTTTTCTGTGCTATTCAATCCACTCACCTGCGGGACACTGACTCCCACAAGGCTCTGCCTCCTGCACATGGCTCCCAACTCTTTTCTCATCCACTGAGGGTAATCTCGCTCAATTCCCTCTTACCTTCTTTTCCCTACAGGGGATCTAGTCCCCTTCATTTTCATTTTAGCAGCAGGGTCTCAGCATGAGCAGCCACTCTGGAACACCCCCCCACCAAATTTTGCCTGCCCACACACTCAAACCACCCCCAAGCTGCTGGGCCTGTGTTCCAACCTTCCACACCTCCAGATCTCCTGTGAGCTCAGCAAGTGTCAGCTAAGTAAAGGAGGGAGCCCACTTCCCGCCATAGGAAACATTCCTATAGAAGTTCTATTGCAGAGTAACTTTTTGTACTCTGTGAAGATGTGTCCCTCTGATTGGTTTAATAAAAAGCTGAATGGCCAATAGCTAGGCAGGATTTCCAGGCACAGAGGATGCTGGGAAGAAGAAGGGTGGAGTCACCAGGAGATGTGGAGAAAACAGCATGGCAGTGCAGAGTAAAGGTAACTGAGCTGTGTAAAAGAACCTAGATTAAAAGATATGGGTTAGTTTAAGTTATAAGCCTAAGCTATCGGCCAAGGTTTCATAATTAGTAGTAAGTCTCTGTCCGACTTTATTCTTCCTGGACTGGATCTTTGCTGTGTCCTCCTGTGATCTGCCTGTAGCTCTGAGGAAGTCCTTGTTCTGAAATGACAAATATGGGTAGTTCCGTGTCTTCATTATGTGTTTATTCTTTCTCAGTGTATTTTGTTCTGAGGCTTTCGCGCACTCCTTTGTGAGTGAAGATATTTTATAAGCTATGAATGCTTCTTATCTATTTATTCATGTACTTGTGTGCATGACCACATGTGTGTATGCATGTGTGCTTGTGTGTGGAGGTCAGAGGGCTGAGAAACAAGAGGACAACCTCAGGTAACGTTATCTTAAGTCTTGTCCACTTTTTTTTTTTGAGACAGGGTCTCTCATTGACCTAGAACTCAACTGTTAGGCTGAGCTGGATGGCCAGTCAGTGAATCTCAGCAACCTCCCTGTCTCTGCCCCTCCTGCACTGGGATGACAGGCACACGTCACCCCTGCACAGGGTCAAGTGGGCACAGTCTCCCATGCCTAGCCAAGAAGCTACTTGCAATTGACATCTTCTGGCGAAGGAAACATCAGCTTTTTCCAACGGAGTCTCATAAGGTACCACACCTCAGGGTAGGCTCCGTGCCTGGGAGTAGTTTGCCAACACAAAATGAACTCAATGGTATTTTTGTAGATTTGTTTTGTCTCCTGCTTTTTTTCAGGCTTTTTGTTTATTTTTTATTTATTTATTTTTGCTTTATTGGTCTTCTGCCTGTTCATTTTGGTTTTCATTTTCTGTTTTTGTAGGTTTTGTGCTTGTGTATGGCTTTTCATAGTTTTTTGTCTTGGCTTGTTTTAGAGAGAGAGAAAATATAAAGTTGGCTGAGTAGGGAGGATCTGGGAAGAATTTGGGGGGGGAAACATGATCAAAGTATATTATATGAAATATTATTCAGTAGAAAAAGTTTTTAAAATGTAGAAATGAATATACTTTTCACCCTCTGCTCTCCCCAAAAAGATAAATAAGTAAATAAATGTACACCACCATGTCTGGCTTTTGGTAAAAGTTCTTGGGCTTGAACTCAGATCTGTGTGCTTGCAAGACAAACAGTTTGCTAACAGCCATCCCCTAGTTCCTGAATACTTATTTATTAAAAAATGCATGTTGTAATCTGTGTCTAGATTCTATGGAGGAAGCTTTACTTATATTGAGCATCGTGAAGAACCACGGGCAAGCAGGCAGGATTACACATGCAGATGGATAGGTTTGCCTGTATTATGGTTGTATTCTACCAACACACACATTTACAACTGAGGAATGAATATGCAAATATTTGCCAAGCAAGGCTGTTGAAGGGACTAAGCAGGGTCACAACCTGTCACCTATGACCCCAAAACCACCCGAAAGCTCCTAATGGAGCCAAGGAACTGTGTTTCAGAGAGTTTTAAAACTTTCCTCAGAGTCAGCAAGATGGCTCAGTTGGGGAAGGGCCTTGCCACCAAGCTAGACACCTGAGTTCAATGCTCCAGGACCCAGCAGGCAGAAGGAGACAACCTTGGGTTGCCTACTGCCATCTGCGCATGTGCCCTGGCTCTTAACACACAGTACACCCAAATAAATGTAAACAATGTTATAGATAAAACCCTTTTCTCCACACACACATGCACACTGATGGGCTTTGAATGGTTGAAGGCCAAGAGTAAGATGAACCAGAGTGTCTCAGCCCACCCAGTTTCCCGTGGCTCCACACTCCTCTGGGCGGTCTTGGCAGAGAAGGAAGAGCCAATCCCTCCTAGATTGCAGACTCCAAAATCTTTATTTTGCCAACATATATTTTTCTAGAAAACAAACTTCCAAAAGCAACCACAATGTGTAACCTAATCGGTTGGCACAGTCCTTGTTGTTCTTACTGTTTGCCTGACAGGAAGCACAAGGGAGAGCAGGAGGCTTATCAGAGCCCTCACTGGCGTTCTCTGCCTGGCACTAAAGTCCCATCTGTTTCCCAGACCAGGCCTGGGGTGGCTGCGGGGAGCCTAAGCCAGTCCTCACAGCTTCCCACCCACTGACGGAACTTGGGTTCCTGAGGTCTGTTTAGTTTGTTCTGTTTGTGGTGAGGGAATACTGAGGACTGAACCCAGGGGCTCACATGTGCTAGGCAAGTGCTCAACCAACCATCTTTCTACCTATTTATAACCTGTCTCTCTGTCTTCTGTCTTATCTATCTGTGTGGGGAGGTAAGTAGTGTGTATTTGTGGTCCATGTGTGTTTGTGGTCCACGTGTTTGTGGTCCATGCCTATGCACACAGGCAAGAGCACCTGTACCTGCCTCCTGAGGAGGATGCTTGAGGTCCTGCCTCATCACTCCCTGCCTTTTCCCCTTGAGATAAGGTCTCTCAGGAATCTTTAGCAGCTATTTAGGCTAGGCCTGCAGGCCGTCAAGCCTCTGGGATAACTCTGTGCCTGGGCTCTGGAGTTTCCTGGGGGCCTCTTTGGAATCTTGATGGAGGCTGTTGTGACTTCTGTATATTGTTCTGGGGTATCTAGTGCTGTGTCTATACCTGCAGGGACAGAGTGAGGGGCAGAAGGCACAGAGTCTGTTCTGTCCCCAGATACATGAGCTCTGGGTCTCTGTTGAGGATGGCAGCCCCGGTAGCCTTGGAAATGCCTACAGGTGCCTTTTCCTGATTTGGACGAAGGCATCCAAGTTCCACAAAGCCAGCTGACCCACACTCACCACAACCCACATTCCCTCAGTTATGCCCTGGCCATTGTAAGAAAGCACACTGTCTCAATATTCACCGTGTGAACAGGTTGACCATTTGCCTCAAAGTTCAAGCTGCTTGGAAATTTCTAAATATTTAGTTTTTAAGATCAAACATCCAATTTCATAGCTCACAAGTTCTGTGTTCCACAAAGCTGTGAAGCAAGAACTTGTGTCACTCGAGGTCAGTTTGAGAGAGGAAGGCTTTTCTTCTGTGCTCAGTGTGTTCCTCATTTCTGAGGCTCCCCTGGAATGACCTTCACTGTGGACGTTTCCGCCAGCATCCGACGCATGACCTCTTAGACATTCCTAGCTAGAGTGAGACTTTTTCTGTCTTCTCTTTCTGAGTCTTCACTGTACTGCCCTAGCAATAACAGGTTTTCTTCAGCCTGCTGCAGACTAACATCTACCCGCTATCCAGATCCTGAGAGCCTTAGGCATCTGTAAGGGGTCATCGCAGTGGTGCACCCACCCTTACGTTTTCTGAGTAAGTAGGTAGTGTGTTCTAAATAATGGCAGAGGACGTAATAAACACACAACCACCATGCTTTATCACCAAGGGGCAGTACTGGGCACAGCTGCATGTACCATGGCTTCTCTGACCCGCAGGGCAGTGCCACAGCCCCACCATACTGTCACATGTCATAAAGGAGACTCCATTGTCTACACGATATCACTGAGCTGAAGGTCTTCATGTGGCCCGTGACCCTGTGGCATCCTGGGTGGTTTGTAAACTGCAGAGGCTTCCTCTTACAGTTTTGGAGGATCCATGTCCTAGATCCAGGCGCTGGCTAAAGTGCCTCTTTTGAGCCCTAAGCCCTCAGCTTTGTAAGTTCTCTCGAAGCTGGGCTTGAGGCCCACTCTGCTGAGAAATCCTGAGGCCATGTCTGGGTCTTACTCATTTTTGTAAATCTGGCACTATGAGGCATGTTGGGTCCAAGATTAAGCTTGTTAAGTGGATACGGAAACCAGGGTTAAAAAGAAAGATGGTAGGAATGAGATGGTTCACAATGTCCTGTAACTCCGGATCCAAGGGATCCAACAACCTCTTCTGCCCTCTTCGGACACTGTATTCACACACACACACACACACACACACACACACGTTTTAATCTTTGAAAAGGAAAAGAGGTTTTTTTAAAATGAATCAAAGAGGGAGAGAAGAGCAGAAAAGATGGGGAAAGAATGAGCAGAAAGAGGTGAGGGAAGGAAGAAGGAGGGAAGGGGGGCGGAGGAATGCAGGAACCACATCAGCTTCTCCCAGTGCTAGCCTGGAACTTTGTGGTGTCACACACATTTTTACTTGAGTTAAAGTGAGGTGACAATGTTAAATCCCAAATCAAGGGTTCCTAGTTTCCGTCTTAATGAATTGTGCAGCTGTCCCCCATATCCACAGGGCTACATTCTAAACCCCCAGTGGATGCCAGAAACTGCAGACAGTACTCAGCCCTCTAGATGGCATGTCATTTCCTGTACATACAAACCTGGGATAAATCTAATTTGTAAACTGGACACAGAAAGCAACATTAATAACATGGAACAATTAGAATAATGCATCCCATCCTTAATGTCTGCAGGACTGGTTCTAGAACCTCACATGGGTACCAAAAATCTATGGGAGTCCAGTTTCACTTCAAACCAGGAATAATATTGACTCCATACACTTCTTCCCGTTTGCCTTAAGTCATCTTGTATTACTTATGAAATGAAATATTACAAATTCTATGCAAAACATTGCTATGTTATAGTGTTTAGAGAATAATGACAAGAAAAAGTTCATCTCAATAGAGATAAAGCTTTAAAAGATGTTTCTCATCCACGGATGGAGAATTGAAACCTGTAGATATCATGGTCAATAACAGTCTCTAATAAAATTATGCAGATATGGCCTCTCTCTGTGTCTTGATGTATTATATTTCATCTTCTCACTCAAAAGTAATATTTCACATTATGAGAGGCTATTTTGTGCTTTGGAGACATTACTAAATAAGAATAAGGTTTACTTGGACATAAGAACTGTTATAATCTGGTGACTGAGATGACTTCTTTGTTCCTAATGAGAGAGCAGTGTATACATCACAGATGCAGAAGGTAATGTATACACCACGGACATGGAGAGTAGTATATACATCACAGATGTGGAGGGCTGTGTATATCTCACAGATGCAGAAGGTAATGTATACATCACAGACACGGAGGGTAGTATATGCATCACAGATATGCTAAGCAAAGCAAAGGAATGACTCATTTTATCTTAGGTGGGATAAAATGAGATGTCATCACACTATGGAGAAACACAAAATTTAACACATGCATTATTTATTCTAAACTTTCCATAGCTTATGGGTTACTGAAACTATGGAAAAGCAAATTTTAGGTCTGAAGTGAGGTATCACTGTAGAGTTGATAGATCAGCTCTTCTGCGTATCCTAGAGTCTCATTAATATTAATAATGGAAGACTAACTCATTGAACAGAAATACCCAAGATTTAAGCTAAGTGCTTGAATGTAGATCCCAGCTCCCTAAGGCCATGTCTCGCACAAAGAGAAGGAAGGTCCCAAGCCAACTGCCTAGAATTAAAGATCTTATGCTTTCCCATACTCCTTATTAGAGATGGTTACCTAATTGGTAGTTCCAGTACAAAATGAAAGAGTAGACAACATTGCAGAGACCATCAGGATGACAGCAGCGCATTGAGCCTGTGTGTAGACCTCTATGAGTACAACCCTGTGCTTGCCTGGCTTGTGAGCCCAAGCAAAGGGCCTTCCAACTTATTTGTCCGGTGTCCTTGGTGCTAATTCATCTCCTGTACAGAATCTGGTTTTTTGTTTGTTTGGGTTTGGGTTTCTATATTTATTTATTTATTGGCTAGTCTTATTTTTGCCTTCCAGGGAATGGGCATCACCACTGCAACCTGAGAAGGGAAGGGTACCCGCCTCCCTGGAAGGAAGCTATGGGGAGGAGTGGAGAAGAGGCCTGACTTTCCAGATTCTGTGCAGAGCGGCTGGGTGGTCACTCGACTGCAGCCAGCTCTGTGTGATAAGAATTTCCCATGGACCTTGCTGCGATGCTATCCTGAGTGGACATTCAGGATAGGTCTGCTCTGGGCAACTTTTGACACAATCTGCTTTTCCTTTCTGCACCCTTTCTTAGCTTGCAGATGGAGGAAGGGAAGGACAAATCCTAAAGAGTAGGGCCCTGCTATTCACACCAGTTGTCAGGCTCAGTGACAGCACAGCCTGAGAGACCCAGATGTGCCCGGTGGCCCCCCTGGAGAACACTGTAGAAGTTTGCTGAAAAATGCTTTCTGCAATGCTTTCCCTTCACTTTATGCCTTACCCAGTGTCCAGTAGCAGAGGATGGATAAAGAAAATGTGGGGAAGGACTGAAGAGATGGCCCAGCAGTCAGGAGCACTTACCACTCTTGTAGAGGACCCAAATCCAGTCCCCAGCAACCATGCTTTAAAAAAATTTTAAAAATGTATATATTAGATTTTTTAACCACAAGAGAAAACAAAATCTTGATTCTTGTAGAAAAATGGATTCCCCTGGAGATCATCATATTAGCATAATTAAAGCAGTCTCAGAAAGACAAATGTCATATGTAGTTCCTAGAGCTCATGCAGATACACAAGATCATGTGTGTATATATGGTATAAATGTAGAAATGAAGCTCTCCAGGGGAGCAGGGTGGACAAAGGGAGGGAGCAATAGAAAATGGGGGAGGTGTGGAAGATGTGCTCAAACTGCAACAAATACTCCGTAAAAGTGTTCTTAGGCCACACAGTGCCATGTGCAATGAGTATATGCAATAAAAATTTTTACCTAGGAAAAAAATATATATTTGAAGGCCGAAAACTAGCTTTGTTAAAGTAACAAAGGAAAGGCTCACCCAGTGTAGAAGAAATGGAATTATCTTCTTAAACCAGGAGAATTAAAACCATGATAAGGGCTCAAGAAGAGATGGACAGATAAGCCAAGATCACGAACTCCAAAAACAGACCCCAGAACATGGATACGAATGTGATGCAAGAGAGAGAACCATTGCAGATTTTTTTAAAGGGTAATTAAGGAAACTGCTAATCAATGAAAAAATAATAATTAAAGGCCCTAACCCTTAGAAAATAATTGCAAATGAACGAGAAATAATTGTTTGTAAAAAGGGAACATTATGAAAGCTGCCGCAGGTGAGTCTGTGAGCATATCTCAGAGGGGCAGAAGCCTCTGAGCAGGGCTTCCTAGATAGAGATCTGAGGGTTAGGTAAGCGTGGAGCTGACTTCCCTTTCTCCAGCCAAAACCAGTGAGTAAAACAGATGTGCAGATTGTACCTCCCACCGACTAGAGGGACTAACAGCCAAGAGCCAGGTTCTCCCTCTTTATGAGAAACATTTGTCTTTTAAGCCTGAGAAAAGCCTAACCCTTACACGCCGATGGAGCTGAGCCACACATGCGCGGGTATGATTCACGTACCAAATGCAAATGAAAACACTGAGTTACCACCTCCCGCTTCTCAGCACCACAAAGGAGTCAGTAATTGCCAGACACTTACCCATCTGGAGTAGAGGAAGAAGGGAGGGAAAGTCAATGAGAAGAGAGTGAATGCAAAACTCTAGGTGCATCTGTGCTAACGTACTAGCATTCCTCCCCAAAGCCATAGAGGTGGTACTGCAGAGGCACACTGGAGGACAGAGTGGAGGATGTCAGATTAGCCAAGTGGACACCTCCCTGTGCTGGGAGATGGAGATGGGGAAGATAGATAGATAGATAGATAGATAGATAGATAGATAGATAGATAGATAGATAGATAGACAGATAGATAGACAGATAGATGGATGGAGAGAGAGAGAGCATAAAACAAGGAAAATAATGAATAGCATGGAGAGCACATGTCAGTATTTTATTTGGCTGCTTCTGTCTGGTGTGGTGGCACATGTCTTCAATCCCAGCACTGAAAATGCAGAGGTGGGCAGATCTCTAAGTTTGAGGCCAGCCTGGTCTGTAGAATGAGTTCCAGGCCAGCCAGAGCTACAGAGACACCTTGTCTCAAAAACCTAAACAGATAAATAAGTTACTCCTGAAAGGAGAACTAGGGGTATTTTTCAGCTTTTGCTATCTAATATTTACTATAAAAATAACTTTTCTTTAAAAAGTGTCCTGGGTGTGAAAGGAAGCGAGCATAATCCCCACTTCAAAGAAACAAT
Source organism: Ondatra zibethicus (assembly GCA_004026605.1). Lineage (NCBI taxonomy): Eukaryota > Metazoa > Chordata > Mammalia > Rodentia > Cricetidae > Ondatra > Ondatra zibethicus. Next base: position 15,828 of record PVIU01021251.1, on the reverse strand, counting down.
AAATAAAACAAATACATCCTGCCCCAGTTGAAGAGTATGCCAGTCCTCTTGCGCTCCTGGTACCCCCGGAACACCTATTATCCCTGTTGTGCCTGTACCCCTGGCAAGCCTAGTTTACCTGGTACGGCAGACACATCTAGTATACCTCATGCCCTGGCCTGCCTGGCAACCTAACATACTTGGTACCTGCCCCAGTTAGCTTTAACTGTCAGCTCGACACAGCCTGAATTAGCCTGAGAACAGAGCTCCTCCCACCATGGGAAGGTGCCTTGTAAGCACAGGTGTGGGGAATTGTCTTGATTGTTAATTGATGCAGAAGGACCAAGCCCACGGTGGGCACAGCCATTCCCTAAGACTGGGATCGTGAGCTCAATGAGACAGAAGCAAAGAGAGAATCAAGTGACCTAGCAAGCAGTCTTCATGGATGCTTTCATTTCTCTGCCCTCTTCGCAGTGGGTATGACATGCTGGAACCTGAGCTCTGGCAACGACGTCCCTTAGTGATGGGCTGTGATGCCGATAAACTTCGTCTCTCCCCCAACTTGCTTTTTGTCAGAGGGTTTTTCCACAAGAACAGAGGGAACTAGAATGGTGCCCCTGATCTACTTGGCACAGCTGAATGACCTGGAACATGGTTGTTGTCCCAGGGAATGCTACTCACCAGGGAGAAGGCATCTTGCCTCCCCTGGAGCCAGCATGGACCCAGAAGGCAGAAGCAGGGCACCCTGTCATCTGCTATATTACTTTTCAAACCTTAATCTCAAGACCCGCTTCACACACCGCAGCCACCTGGCCCCTCAAGGGCAGCCGTGACCTGGATGTGTTTCCATCCATACTTTCTTCTTCATGCTCAGATGTTGCTTAGGAGAGCAGCTCCCAGCCAGTGGCCACTGCTCCCCACTTCGAGACTGACACAGAGGGAAATTCCAGACCCTACTCTGTGAAGATGAACCTTCATATCTGACCTAATCCAACCCAAGCATTGCCCCTCGGGAGCCTCCAGGGAGGCTAGTCATCTGTCAGTGCACAGAATTCAATCAAGGAGACAGAAGCTGAGAAGCCAAGGCAGACAGGAGGTCAGCCAAGGGCTTTGTCAGCCTCTGGGAAGGCCCCACCCAGGCCCACTCCCACACAAGCCTTGGGGAGAACTGGCTTCCACTTTGCTCTTTCCCCCTATTAATGTCTTTGGCTGTTGCTATGACAAAATAGTCAGACAGCAGCAACTTGGGGGGGGGGAAGGGTTTGATCTGGCTCATGGTTCCAAGGTACAGTCCATCATCGTAGGGACATTTAAGCTTGTGAGAGCCTGAATCAGCTGGTGACATCACTCACACAGTCTGGAGCAGAGAGGAATGAGGGCACGCTGCCACTCGGTCCTCTTTCTTCATTCACATAGTCCAGGACGTCCCTGCCCAGGGAATGGTGCCACCCACAGCGGGTGGATCTCTCTAACTCAATCAACAGTCAAGATAATCCCATGAGGCATGCCCAGAGGCCTGTCTCCCGGGTGATTCTAAACGCTGTCATCTAGCCATCGCTCCTTGCTTCCTACAAACGTGTCTAGGGCATGGCATGCACAGAACAATTGGGATGGGAATAACTGGGCAGACAGAGAGGGGCCCTGCCTGCATTTCCCTGCCTTGCCACTGTGGGTGATGCGTCAGGCTTAGATGCTCTCCTCCTTAGGCGGAACCTTGAGCCTCTTTCCTTTCCCTCTGGGACACCCAGTGAGGACACAGGCCGGGTGGGCTGCACAGTTGTCGTCTTCCATGAGTAAACTGAGGGTGCTGTGAGAACAATAGATTTTAGGAACATCCACAAGAGCCTGCATTTGAATGACTTTAATTCCTGCCACCCCGTGCTCTTTGGAGCAGGTAGTGACCATCCAGTGTTCTTCGGAGATGACTCTGTAATGCTGGAGAGCAAGGCCACGTCGTTCCATTGCTCCTCTCTTCTGGCATCCAAACGCTCTCCCTTTACCTTAATTTTCCTTCCTCTCTGTTTCTCTAAGTGATTACTGATCTTCCTGCCTTTCTCTTTGAATGTGTGCAAACGCGTGCCTCTTGAACGTGAGTGAGGACCACTCGTGTCTGAGAGGGAGTCCTGGTTAGGAAATGCTTTCTCAGCTACCATGGGAAACAGTACTCTAGCTTACACCGTCTTTCCCACAAATCCCTTGACCAAACAAATCTTTGTTTTCATTGCTAGCCAAAAGCTCTCAAAAACAAATATGGATCTTCAGAGAGGATTAAGAATGAGATTTCATCTTAGAGAGTACTATACTGGGAATCAAGATGACAGATCAAGAATCAGAGAGACTGGGAGTGGGAGATAGCTCTGGACCAGACCCCCAAGGGATAGAGGTGTTTAGACACCCTCTTTCTGGGGTGACAGGCCAGTTTTGCTGAGGAGGGGTTCAGGATGACTGAGACTCTCATCTGTTAGAAGAAAAGGAAGAAGACAGCAATGATCAGAAGCAAGATGGTCCTGAGGGGTGACTTATGACCAACAGACAACCCCAAACAGAAATAAACCTGGTGGGACAGCAAAGGCAGTAACTGAAGTATCTGCTCGCAACTGAGGTACAGTCAGGGTTGTGGGGAGCAGACAATGCAAATCTAAGAGCAACCATGACTTAGCACACAGGAGGACCCAATGGGCCACAGCAGGGCTTCTCTCCCAGCCTGTCCGCTCCTGCAACCAGCCTTGGCCACTGCTGTCCTGAAAAGAAGGGTAAAGTGCATTTCCCAACTCAAGCCCTGACTGGGCCTCTAATTTTACTTCCATGAGTGTGCCCTGATGGATTTTTGAGAAGGGGGAGGTGGGTCATAAATAAAACACAACCCACAGCCGAGCTCTAATCAGTTGCAGCTGCTGCCTGAGGAGCCTGACAGGCAGCTTGCATCACGATGGAGCATGCCTGGGGACCAGGCGCATTCTGCTGCCAGCGTGGGGGCGGGAAAGCAGTGGATGACTGGGGAGAGGGCCTGAGATGTGAGTCTGCAGAATCCATTGCTCCTAATTAAATCCACATTCCCAGAGAACAAACTGTGGGGGTGGGGAGCATGCGATGGGATTTCCTTGTAGCTTGCAAGATGAATCAACTCAGAAAGGGATAGAGGGCTACCTCTCTGCAGACTCCTCACTCGTAGACCACACATTGCAGTTTCTATCTAAATGTAAAAAAGCTGACCCATTCTGTAAGAGAATGTGCATAGGGGGACCCCAGAAAGTGTCATCAGAACAGGGGACTGTTTAAGTGGGATAGCTGAGTCACTTTGGGGACCTGGAAGCTCTGCCCTCAAACAGAGTTAGTGGAGAGATGTCCTGGGAGGCACCAGCGGGCTCCAGAGGGGGAAAAAACCCTACAAGGCTGTCACCTAGTGTTTCCATGGAGTTTGTTATCCTGTTAACGAAGGAGAATTATAGATCCTGTTGCTATGTATATCTTTCAGTTGAAAATAATTCTGGAGATGAAAAGATGTTAAAAATGAAGCCACAGTGGGATGCCTACAGGAATTGGGTTTAAATGGTCCCGTCAGTTGAAGAGAACCTGTTGGAACATAGACCAACCTTGTTGAGGAAGGCTAGGGTATCAGATGTGAGGGGGAGTCTTTGGGTGTTATTTGTCAGTCACCCAGTTGGGGGTGACTTCAAGGTGAGGCTGCTTCGGAGGATGCATGGAGAGCTGGCTTTGCTTGTTCCTCTGGTGGCAGGAGCTTGAACAGAGCCCTGCTGTGAAGGTGGTAAGAGACATCAGGGTTCCTTATGCAGGCTGAGTGTGCTCCCTGTGCCCAGCACAGCTCAGGATAGATGGGCAGACACCCTGAACTGTGGCATCAGAGGCCAGCTGAGCTCCATTCCATGAGAAGCTGGAATTGGGGTCAGCTGGAGGCCCTCCCAAGCCAGCTTTCCCTGCTTTAGCTGCTGAGCTCAGTGGGTGGGAGAAGGTTCCCAGGATAGCCTGCCCAACCCAAGACTGACCAACTACCCACAAAAGTCCTGGGGGAGAGGGCGCCACATCTCAACTCTGACTCAAGTGGACTGAAGATATACAAACCACAAACTGAGACTTCATTCTGAGACATGGTGACTTGGAATAACTTTAATATTTCCACCGAGGGTTCAGAAGGCTCCTAAGAGCAGGCTGAGCTCCGGCCTGATGGCTCTTTCTCTAATTCAGGGGACAATGGAAAACGCAAACAGCATCTCCAGTGGGATGCATACAGATCTCAAGCTAGACTAGCAGGGGAAAGCCTAAGAGCCATAGAATTATTAAAAAATAGCAGCATTGTTTCAGGCACTATATTCTGTGGTGATTTATTAGGCTGATATGTGATTTTTTTTTCCTCTCCTCTTCCTTATTCCTCCATTTAGGAGACAACCTGAGCATGCTTTTGTGAGCATTCCAAAAGAATGGATGCAAGCCTTAGCTATTGCATCAAGTTTCTGCTCTGAAATATTGCTGTAGACATCCTGGGAAGGTAACGGGCAGACCTGTGTGTGTGTATGTGTGTCTGTGTGCACGTGTGCACTTTCACACGTGCGTGTGTGTACATATGCACATATGCATGTGCGTACGTGTGTGTGTATACACATGTGTGTTGAGGTTAGAGAACAACTTCAGGTGTCATTTTTCAGCTGCTTTACCCTCAGATGGGGTGGGAAGCATGGGCTCTCACTAGCCTGGAATTCACCAAGCAGGCTTTGACTGACCAGTCAGCAAGCCCCAGAGATTAGGCAGTTTCCATCTCCCCCACCATGGTATTATGAGAGCATGCCACCATACCCTACATTTTATTTGTTTTACATGAGTTATGGAACCAAACCTGTGCTTAGGAAGGCAAACACTTCAGTGACTGAACTATCTTCCCAGCGCAGGGATTATTAGTTCTTTGGATGTTTTTTCTGAGAGGTTATAGAGAGGGTACAGTGACCCCATGTCCCATAGAACTGACTGGTGGCCCTTTCTAAAGAGCTTCCAGGGAGGTCCGGAGTGGAAAAGCCCTGTTCCGTGCCTCTGTTTTCACCACTGTGCTCTTGTTAATAAAAAGACCACGGGACTAATCTCCACAAGCCATAAAATCCATTATTCTTCTATTCTTCCAGTTCACAGAAGCAAGCAAAGGAGTCAGGGCAACTTATCTTGACTCGGTTTGCAGCCTTTGATCTGCTCCTAAGCCACCCGTGGAAATCTGCTGTGCTTGAACTTGGTGTTGTTTGGAGCTTGGGTAGTAAAAACCCACACATTGCTGGCTCCCTTAACAAAGACGAATAACTGTGATGGATGATGGGGGCTTCATCTGGGCCCTGTCCCTGGCAGTTCATACAAGTTCATGGCTGTTGCTGACTTGGGTTATCTACAGCGGTGGAGATGGCAAGCCAGGTCTGCTCCCATTTTGGCATCATCCATGCAAATCTTGTCTTTCTGAGCTGGGGGAAGGCAAGGAAAGGCCCCTATGGCAGGAGCACCTAGTGTTCCTGGAGCTCCCACGCTGACAACACTTCAGCCTTGCTCTGCTGTCTGTCTGTCTGTCTGTCTTGCTTCCATTTCTGAAATGATCTGCCCACAACACAATGGAGCCAGAATCTGTCCCTTTAGAAGGGACCCCCTCAGTGGCCAGCCTCTCCACAATGGCTCTCCGGGACAGGCATGCCGATGTAAGACTTGCCTCCACTTTTCCTTGTTTTTCCAAGAATCATAAATAACCCCTTGTCCAAACCCACAGCTGGCGTTTATCTCTGGGACTCTGGAGGCAAGGAAGGACAACAGGAACAACAGCTTCCCACTCTGTTGGGAAATAGGAGGCTTAAAACAACGGACTGGCATTTGTGAGCTGAACGATGAAGGTTGGCGAGTCCAGCTTGGGACATATGACTGAAGCTGGAAGGCCTGATGAGGACTGGCGTCACCGTGACCATGCGCTTCAAACTTGAGTGCATGAACAGAAACTTGCAGATGTGTTGTGGCAGCAGGTGGAGAGGAGACTGCCCCTGAGAAGAGTTTTATTGCTCACAGATTCCAAGAGGAGGAAGCATTCTGTACTATGGTGAGATTCTGTTTGTGCCTTAACAAAGCATGCCTGAAGATCAGAGTGCGGAGCTAGCCACTAGTTAGCCATAGAGGCCAGGCCATGGTGGTGCACACCTTTAATCCCAGCACACAGCGGCAGACAGAGGCAGAGGGATCTCTGTGCATTCAAGGCCACCCTGGGTTACACGAGATTGATCCAGTCTAAAAGAGAAGCAGAGCCAGGTGGTGGCGGCTCACGCCTTTAATCCCAGTACTTGTAAATCACATGCCTTCAATCCCAGCACTAGGGAGGTGGAGACTGACTTGGCAGAGAGAGGAATATAAGGCAGGAGGAGACAGGAGCACTAGGCATTCAGTCTGAGGATTCGTAGGGACAGGATTGCCCCTTTGATCTGAGAATTCAGTAGAGGTAAGAACAAGTGATTGGCTACTCTGCTTCTCTGATCTTTCAGTATTTACCCTGATATCTGACTCAGGTTTTTATTATTGAGAACAATTAGAATTCATGCTACACTGTACACAGTGGCAGGGTCACACAGACGAGCACCAAGGAAGGAATCTGGGGGAAACACAGGCAGAAGTCTTTCCCGAGGTTTCCGCTGGAGGGAATGGGTGAGACAGGGGAAGTGCTCTCAGTATTGGCTGGCAGTCATTGGAACTTCAACAAACTCTGGGGTTCAGGGAGGGGTTCTGAATGGTCTGAGTGAGAAATGTCTCCAGCAGGCTCCAGTGTTTGAACACCTGATCTCCACGTACTGGTGGTGGTGTTTGGGAGGTTCAGGAGATGCAGTCTTGCTGGAGGAGGTATGTCACTAGAAGCAGTGCCAATACTTCCCGTTGGCTCTGCTGGCTGCCTGATATGATCTCTCAGCTTCCCGCTCCTGCCACCACGCCTGCTGCTTGGGGCCACACCTCCCTGCTATGGTGGACTCTTACCTCTCTAGAACTGTAAGCCAAAACAAACCCTTCCTTCTCTAAGTTGCTTTGCTCACAGTGTTTATCACAGCAGCCAAAAGATAATGACAAGCTCCCTCTGCTGCAGCCTTCTAAAGCCTGGTGCTGGGTTGGAAGGCAGGTAGATAGTCCATTGTGTGAGTCTAGTGAGGGAGGCAGGTGTGGATTCGAAAGTGATTGGTTCCTGTTTGAAAAGTGCCCTCTTGATTTGCATAATGCTTCTAGGAATTGCCCTGACCTCTGGGAAGAGGAGCCATCCTTCCAAAGTCAGTGAATCCAAATACTAAAGACTGCAAAAGCATGGCTGACCAACCTGGGGAGGTGGAAAAGCCACTGTTTGCTGCTCTTCACTACAGGGTAATGCGGTGCCTCCAAGCCTGGCTGTCTCTAATGTCTAGCTCCCCTTCCCAGGGGCCTGGAGAACAGTTTTCCATGAGCAATGCTGGGGCCACTGGAGGCTCAGCAGCAGGCAGAGACACCCAGGACAGGAGCTCCTGTGTTTACGATTTGGTGGCTTATCTCCAGCTGCTACATGCTTAGATCATTCAACTCCTTCTCAAAAAGACTAGCTGGTTTCCTGGGGAGACTACATGTGTTCATGAGGGAACTTGCAAGAAATCTTCTCAAGTCCTTATTGAAGGCATAGAAGACATTCTTTTCCGTGGACTTCCCAATTCAATACACCCAATCTTGGTTACGGCCTGCCAGACCATGTGCCCTCTCTGAGGACTCAGAAGAGCACGTCAAACTGCTGCACTTTCCTTTGCCACACAGCTTGGGGGTTGACAGATGCGGGAAACAGGACCTCCTCCTGCCGCAGGGTTGCTATAGTCTGGGCATTCCCTTATGCACTCCTTCTCCCAGTATTCCTCCCTTGATGACCGAACATGGTGCCCACCTCTGGGGTTTTTGCCTCACTGGTTCCCAGAGGCTCTTAGAGTGTTTCCCTGAGGGGTGTTCAGCCTGTCTCCAGGAGGAAGCTTTCCAAAATGAGATGAAGCAAGGAGAAGAGAGGCATCGTTTCCCCTCAACAATTATTTGAAAAGAAAAACTAGGGTCTGGGGAGATGACTAAGTTGATAAAATGTTTACTACATGTGTTAGTCAGGGTTTTCTAGAGTAACAGAACCTGTAGAATGGAATCTCTTTATATATAGAAAGGGGATTTATTAGAATGACTTACAAACTGTAGTCCAACTAATTCAACCATGACTGTATATGAACAGAAGGTCTAAGAATCCAGTAATTGCTCAGTCCACGAGGCTGGAAGTCTCAGCTGGTCCTCAGGGTGTACTGGAATGCTAAAGAAGCAGGCTCTAATGCCAGTGAAGGAATGGACTTGCTAGCAAGGTGAGAGCAAGCAGGCAAAGAGCAAAAGCTTCCTTCTTCCACGTCCTTTTATAGGCTTCCAGCAGAAGGACCGGCCCAGATAAAAGATGAGTTTTCCCACCCCAAAAGATCTGGACTAAAGGGTTTTTCTTTTTCTACCTCAAAGATCCAGATTAGAAGTAGATCTTCCCACTACAAATTAAGCAAAAATCCCTCACAAGTGTGCCCTTCCATTTTGGGGTTTTAGTTAATTCCAGATGCAGTCAAGTTGACAACCAAGAACACTCATCATATTACACAAGCACAAAGACCTAAGTTCACATTCTAGAAACCACAGACACAAGCCTATCATAGTGGCACATGTTGCAATACCAACACTGGAGAGGCAGGGAGAGGCGGATGTATTCCTGGGACTCACTGGCCAACCTAACCTAGCCTGCTGTTGAGCTGCAGGCCAGTGGGAGACCCTGCTCAAGAGAAAGGTGGGTGGCACCTGAGGAACAGCACCTAAAAAGTTGTTCCCTAGCCTCTATACACAGGCCCAGAGATATAGGCATGCACATACACACACATGTGGATGCATGTGCGAGTGCACGCGCACGCACGCACACACACACACACACACACACACACACGAATAACTAGAAGTAGACCTCCAAGCAACAGCTACTGCATCTCATTACCATTAAAACATCCACGTAGTGAGCTATTAAAAAGTACCAGTAGCCAGGTACAAGGAAAAAGGTTTGCTATGATTCTGTTGTATAGAGACCATGACCTTATTACACATGCCTCTGGGGAAAGCAGAAACAGGTGAAGGTTCATGTTCTTAAAAATCTTCCTTGGGAATGAGCTGAATTCATTGTCAGCTATACAACACTAAGGACTCTTTCCCTTGCAGTGTCCTCTAACTGTGTCTTAAGCCAAAAGTTCATAGAAACCAGAAATGGATCTGTGGGTAAAGCACTTGTGAGGTTTTGAGTTTGAATCCCCCAAGCCCAAGTAAAGCCAGGCACAGCAGTGCACATCTGCACCCCCAGTGCCCCTACCGTGAGAATCTAGCCTGCTCGGTATCCAGCAGCAAAGGAGAGACTCTGTCTTGAGCAATGTGGAAGGAGAGGACTGATGCCTGAGGTCCCCTGGTCTCTACATGTGTGCTGTGACACACGCATGCCCTACCCTACACAGAGGAGGGGTTGTTGGAACGTCCAAAAGAGGAGATCCCTTTAAGGATTCTTCAGCAACTCAGCACTTCCTCACTTTGGAGGTGTGTCTAGTCCTGATCCACGCCCCGAACCCACTAATCACTACGTTTATGTGCTTCTGCAGAACATGTTTTCTGATCCTTCTTTTCAGTTAGGAAGCAGCTCAAACCCAAAAGGAGCAGAGGATGATAGATGCCGGACACTTGCACAGCTGCCACCAAGACTCATTCCGTATGAACATTTTGACATCACTCCTCCAGGCTCTGGGGAAAAACAATGAAAGAAAGAAAATGTTAGCCGCGAACATTAACATTCCCTCCACATGGCGTGTAGCTAAAAACAAGTTAGGTAGTCTGGAAAGATGGCTCAGAGGCTAGGAACGTTTACAGCTCTTCCCTGTTACTGGAGACGGTTCCCAGCACCCACACTGGGCATCTTAAACTGCCTGTAACTGCATCTCCTGGGGATCTGATGTTTTCTTCTGTGGGCACCTACATGCATATATGCATATTCTCACATAACCACACCCAGAGTCATCCCATACAATCACACAAAGAGATATGTTTTTTTTAAATATAGCCAATTGCTTTGGGCGCTTTTTAAGTTCTGTTACATGCATGGGTTTTATGTTTTGCACAATGATTTTGTCATGTATCCTTTCCCAGAATTTTTCCTGCTTTGCTATTATTGGCCTTTGCTGACAAGTGTAGACCTGGTTCATCATTTTAACTGCTTTGAAAATTGGGTATTGAGCTGGAGAAATGGCTCAGAGGTTAAGAGCACTGGGTGCTCTTCCAGAGGTCCAGAGTTCAATTCCCAGCAACCACATAGCGACTCACAACCATCTGTAATGAAATCTGGTGCCCTCTTCTGGCCTGCGGGCATACATGCAAGCAGAATATTGTATATGTAATTAAATAAATACATCTTAAAAAAAAGAAAAGAAAATTGGGTATCATATGATAGGGCTTCAAATAGCCAGAGGCTGCCTGTAGGATTCTGCTCTCACAAGTTTCTATGACTTAGTAAGACCCATAGCTAACTGAGTCTGCGCAAGAATATTCTGTGTTGAGTGGGGAAGAAGGTTCAGTCAACAATATGCTGGCTGTGCAAGCATGAGGCCCTGAGTCCAATCCCTAGAATCCACATAAGAAGCCAGGTGTGATGGTGCAAGCTCATGGTCCCAGCACGGGGGACACTGAGCTAGGAGGACCCTGGTGTTGCTGGCCAACCAACCTAGCCAAACCATCAAGGGTTCAGAGAGGGACCTCCTTGTAAAACAAGATGTCCACTTGAGGACAACCCAAGGTTGACTTCTGGCTTCTATGATCATATGCACACATGTGCACATGCATCTGCACACAAAGAATAGAGTGCGCGAAATGACTAAAGCACCCGGCGATGCATTTCCCAGAGCACCTCCCCATTAGTACACAACCCACAATTGTATTTATCCACTCCTGTGCTGAGACTCAGCTTGGTTGATGCAGTCTTTTCACTGTGGTAAATGATTCTGAATGGTCCTCGCTGCCCAGCACTCACCAGTAAGTGGAGTTTCTGGTCATGGGCCTCCATGTCCTCCCATGTAAGGCCATTAGCCAGCTGCTCCCCTAGACAGTTGTAGAATTAGAGGAAGACCATCCCTCTGCAGCCTGGGGCAGCTCCACCTGCTCTACAAGTTTGTCTTCATCGGAGTCATATCTACCCAACTCTAGCTCGTCATCTCTGGGACAAGGTTCAGATGGGAGCTGCTGGGTTTCCAGCCTCAAGGTGTGGCAGAGTGGTCAGCCGCCCCCCCCACACACACACTCAGGGGATCTCTCCACGCTAGGAGGACATCACAGAGACAGAGTCTTTCCCCTGCTTCAGCTAGCACATGACATCTGTAAGGAATCTCTCTCTGTTTGAAATAGTTAGATTGATTTCTGCTTCCTACCCTGAACTCTAACCTCTATACACTTCCCACCAGAAATGCTGGGAGGTTTCTAATTTTCTTTGGTATTAGCAGACTTCTTTTGCCGATCTGATCCGGGGCAAGAGGTATTTAGGGGCTGTTTTGATTTCCTTCCTGTCAAGTATCTTATCATTTTTATTGGCCATTTTGGTTTTTTCCTCTTGGCTGTGTCTTTCATATCCTGTGCTTGTTATTGTACAAGCCGATTAACCCTACAAAGTAATAAGTGACCCCAAATCATAGTGGCATAATATGATATAGGCTAATTTTTGTTCCCTATGTATCTGTGAGAATCAGTTCTTTCTGGGACCTCTCTCTCTGAGCTGGGCCTCTGCTCTCAAGGGACTCATATATCTTGGGGGTGGGAGGTTGTCTTCAGCCCCAGCGACAGAGGAGAAAAAGAAAATGTGGAAATGTTGTAAGGGATTTCAGGAGCCATGCCTGGAAGAGGAAAGGGCTGTCCACAGCCTGCTTGCCAGAGATCAAGCCGCCTGAGGAGTCAGGGGAGGGAGTGATACACATAGACAGGAGAGGACTGGGGATCTCTGTCTGTCCTGCCCCACTGGGCTGGAAATAGCAGGGTGCTCCCCTCTTCCCAGGCATGGAACATTCACATACCCCTAAGGAGACTGTACAAAATGCCAACAAGCCTCTCCGTTCAGGTCAAACTTCAGATTCCCCAGGGAATGTATCAGGTCCTTAGGGAATTTATATGCACAAAAAGGTAAGATTGTACTCCCCTCTTCCCTGTGGACCCCGTGGACAATGGCGGAATCTGGCTGTACACCTGCAGAACAAAGCTTGCTGGGAAAGGGGAGGAGAGAAGACATGGAGTCACAGGTTCAAACGCTGTGAAGAATTCCCGTGCTTTCAGTGACCCAAGACCTCAGGGTCTGAGTTTTAGTGCCTTTCTTATTTCTGTGACAAAACACCAGGCAGAAAACAACCTAATGGAGGAGACTCCTGTGGACTCCCACTTTGCGCTTTGCGTGGGGGCCAGCCATCACAGCTGGAAGTGCACAGCTGGAAGGGTGTGGCTAGCAAAGGGGAGGGGCTGTGACTCTAGAGAGGGGTGTGTCCATCCTTTTCTCCTGCTTTTACTCCCTTTCTTAAGAGATGGAAGGAAGAAAGGGGCACAGGAACAATGGACTCTAGCGTGTGTGTGCTCATACATTAAACACAGTAGCATGTGTATGCTCATATGTTACACACAGTAGCATGTGTGTACTCATACGTTACAAACAGTAACATGGGCATGCTCATGCATTACACACAGTAGCATTGCATGCTCATATGTTACACACAATAGCATGTGCATGCTCATGCATTACACACAATAGCATTGTGTGCTCATACGTTACACACATTAGCACATGCGTACTCATATGTTACACACAGAACAAACATATTTGTAAGAGAAATTGGAAGAGAAAAGAGAAACATGGAAGCCTTCAGCCGACAGATGACGTTCAGTTTCAGCCTAAGCAGATAATGAAAGAAGCAGTATTTGGTGGGAGCATGGCCCCTGACCCAAGCTTTTCTCTGTGTGTGTCTGTCATTTCTTCATTCCCCTGCCTCCTCTAATAAGGGTTCCAGGGCCAAGCACCCAGGGTCGAGGCACCTGGGCTAGTAGGAGCTTACAACATAGTGAACATAGATGCTGTGCCTTTCTAATTCCCCTTCTCAAGCTGCCACCCTCCTGCCCTGCCCTCTACACTGGTGGGCTAAGGGACCCTCAGCAGGAGTTTGGCAATAATTGGCACCGAGGAAGAGCTGGGAAGAAGAAAGCTGTACCTAAACACTGTTAGGGTTATTTCTTTTTATGCCGGCAGATTTGCAGATGCAAGGCCCTCTTGGCCCTCAGAGTGCATTCAAGGCCAGCCTGAGCAACTTAGAGAAACCTAGTCTTGGAGATTAAAATATATAAAAAGAAATTTATGAAGAACTGGGAATGTAGTTCAATGTTAGAGCCATTTCTTCAACTATGTATGGCCCTGGGTTCACTTCCCAGTACTCCTGAGCAGGGAGGAGCGGGGAGAAGGAGCAGGGAGGAGCGGGGAGAAGGAGCAAGGAGGAGCAGGGAGAAGGAGCAGGGAGGAGCGGGGAGAAGAAGCAGGGAGGAGCGGAGAGAAAGAGCAGGGAGGAGCGGGGAGAAGGAGCAGGGAGGAAGGGGAAGAAGGAGCAGGGAGGAGCAGGGAGAAGGAGCAGGGAGGAGAACCACAATGGCCGTTAGGTTTTCTCTGTATTTTTTTTTTCCAGTATTTTGGGCCTTTTCTGTAAGGATTTGAAAAGTAAAGGAAACATGTTCAAATGTTTGAAAGAAGCAAAGGAACAAGAGGGGTTAGGGTTCTCCACTCTCCCTGAGAACTCTATTGGAAGGAAGCAAGGATGGGCTGGGACCCCAATTGAAAGCCAAATATCTCCATTGCTATTTGTTGGATTTTCCCACTGAAATTAACCCAAGAGAATAGATTAATGCTAACCACTAATTATGTGCTTGGCTAATATCACTAGAAAGATTTAATTCAATCCACTAGACACTGCTCACACCAGGATCCATCCAGTTGTTTTTTAAAGATCTAGTTTAAAGAAATAAAACTTACAGGAAAACTGCCAGACCCATGTGAAATAATCCCCCTTCTCTGTCACACTTGCTCTCCATAATGCTAAATCTCATCTTTTTGAACCATTTGTAAGCGAACAGCAAGCGCCCCAAAACTTGCAGTGTGTTTCTCCCCAAGACAGTCAACTCTTAAAATCAAAAATCAACACCAGGGCCAGCGAGGTGACTCGATGGGTAAAACGGCTTGTCCGTCGGCTAGCTGGCGGCCCGAGCTCAGTCCCCAGGGCTGAGACTGGTGAGAGGAAAGACTGGCTCTTGTAAGTTGTCCTCTGGTGTCCAGAGGTTCAGGGGTGTGTGCAAAGACACACGATAGATAATGCAAAACAAACAAACAAACAAACAAATAATTCAAAACATTGACAGTAGAGGCCTCAGCAAAGTTAATACATTATCGCTTTGCATTTAATGTGTGTGTGTGTGTGTGTGTGTGTGTGTGTGTGTTATATGTGTGCATGCTCACATGCGTGCATATTTACACTTGTGCATGGAGCCCAGCGATCAACATTGGGTATCTTCCTCAACTGCTCTCCACCTTGTGTATTTTTTTGAAGATAGGATCTCTCACTGAACGGAGAGCTAGACTGGTGGCCAGGAAGCCCGAGTGATCCTCCTGTCTCCACCATCTACAGCTCTGGGATCAGAGGCGCATGTGAGCACCGCCATGCCCAGATGTTTTCACAGATGCTGGGATCCCAGTGTGGGTTCTCATGCTTTCTCAACAAGGGTGTTACTAATTGGGCCGTCTATCTCCCTAGCCCTTAACCCATCATCTCTTCAGTAAGGCCACATCATCGAAAATGCTGCAGGCGGGGGTTGGGGAGAGGAAAAGGCCATGGGAAGGAAGAGGAGAAAGGAGAGAGGAGAGGAGGAGAGGAAGGGGAGGGGAGAAGAAGGGAAGAAGGGGGAGGGACAGGAAAAGGAAAAGAAAACTCTCCACAGGTTCATTCTTGTTTTCTCAGAAAGGACTCTCATATCATGGCTGATCAATACTCTAGCATTATTTAGAGTTTGTTTGTTTTTCAAGACAGGGTCTCCCGGACTGGTTCTGGCTGTCTGGTAAATTCCTCTGTAGTCCAGGCTGGCCTTGAACTCACAGCAATCTACCTGTCTCTGCCTCCGGAGTGCTGAGATTAAAGGTCCATGCCACATGCCCAGCACATTCTTTTACCCCCTTAAATCTCATCTATAATTCATACAATGTGCTAGAGCCATTTGTTTCTTATTTGTTTGTTCCTGTTTTTGGAGATAGGGTCTTGCAGTGTGTCCCAGGTTCCCCTGAACCAACCGATCAGCCTCCTGCTTCAGCTTCTTCCTGCCTGAGTTTACAGGCATGTTCCAGTGTTCCTGATGTTAATGTTCTTTTATGAGAATTAAACTTACTATGTTTTTATTTATTTATTTCACGTGTGGGTGGAATGCGCCTGCTTCAGGGTGTATGGGTGGACAGCAGAGGACAAACAGCAGGAGTCACTCTCTCTTTTCACAGTGTGAACTCGAGTTGAACTCAGATGCTCAGGCTGAGTCGCATGTACCTTTACGGACTGAGCTGTCTCAGTGGTCACATATATGCAGATTTTGATTGAAATGGGAATTAGAGCCAATGAGCTACTAAATTTTGCAATTTATACTTTCAAGATCTTAGTCACCAAAAGTTACTTCTCACAAATGGAGAGTTAGCAGAACTAGAGATTTGAAATGTGACATGCTTATTAGAGAGGCCCTCCCTCCCCC
>PVIU01021250.1:0-32053 GCA_004026605.1 Ondatra zibethicus | reverse complement strand
CAGGTTAAGAGAATGGATACAAAAACAGGATCCAACATTCTGCTGTTTACAAGAAACACACCTCAACCCCAAAGACAGACATTATCTCAGAGTAAAGGGTTGGGAAAAAGTTTTTCAGTCAAATGGCCCTAAGAAACAAGCAGGTGTGGCTATACTTATATCTAACAAAATCGACTTCAAATTAAAATCAATCAGAAGAGACGGAGATGGACACTTCATACTCATAACAGGAAAGATTCATCAAGATGAAGTCTCAATCCTGAATATCTATGCCCCTAATATAAAAGCACCCACATATGTAAAAAAAAAACATTACTAGAACTCAAAGAAGGTGTATCTTTTAAGAAAGCTCATTTTAGATGAGTAATAGTGAATGGTATTGATCAAGTGATTTTATCATTTGGGCCTGACAAGGAATATGTAAATAGGGCAGAGTTATGCCTAAAAATTTAAAGCAAAACTTCCAATTTGGTAATCATATATATGGAAGCAATATCTGAAGAAACAGAAGGTGGATACTCCAACAATATGTAAAATATGGAACTGAAATTAATGCTAGGACAAAATGGGTATTAAGATTGCAGCAGAGATTCATGAGTTAGACCTGTTTGTAAATCACTACTTTCTTATGGTGAGACCACATTGTGTGCTCTGTGCAAACTCGGCTGAAGACCGTGTATATATAATATTTATAAATAACCTCAAATTTTAAAGGTAGTCTCTATTTGTATGAAACGTAACAGTGATATTCTAAAACTCCAGGAAACATGGTTCTATTTAACAGAGTGATTGGACTATTAAAGAGCACAAGTGTTCATCTAGTATTTTAGTCAATTATTCTCTTTCTAAATAGACTAGTCCCTAGAGAACATCCCCTGTAATATTTTTAAGCTGTGTATGTCATGAGCAATAAAGGATGAAGACAGCCTACAGTAATATTTTAGTGTGATAACAAAATAATACATATAAGTCTAATATTTTAAATTCAAGTCTAATTTCCATTTATTAAGTTTCCATGATATTGAACACTGTAATGGATATACTAACATATGTCATCACATTTAATCTTCATAATTCAGAAAGGAGTGGGTTGATTCTGTATTATGGATAAGAATAGTGAATATAAATAATCATTATGAAAATAAAGCAAAAATTTCATATAAATGAGTTTAATTACCATGAGGTTTGAACAAACAATAAATATTTACAAATTTTCAAATACTCATTGAGATATATCTATCCTCTTTTTAAAAAACAATATTTTAATAACCGTTATTTTATTGAATGGTGGTTCTATGCTACAAGCAAAAATAAATTAAAATAAATTTGTTAATATAGACTCTGCAAAAGTTTAAGATATTATTACTTCAATTTTAAAATAGGAATCAAGTCTTAGAGAGATTAACACCATAAAATTTGTATGTATGAGAGACAATAATCAAATGTCTTTTTTCCTAACAGAAAATCTCAATTATCCCTAGATATAGTTCCTTCTGTTCTCATGTGATATATCAATTACTTTTAACAAAAGTCCCAAAGGTGATATTTAATCATGGACTGGGTAAATATAGTACATAGGAATAATTCATAATTATCTACTAAATATATCAGAAGAGAGGAAATATTTGACAAGAATTTCTCTTTGAAATATTCAAAGAACACATTTAAACTAAGAATGTGTGGCAAAGTACTGACAGTTGTTGAATCTGAGTTATGAAAACTTGCTTTATTATTCTCTCTTCAGTTAATTGTGTATGTAAGTATGAAATAATTTGTTTAAAGAAGCAAAACCCTCTATTATCTTATACTTTCCAAATTCCCAAGGGACACATTCTCATATTCTTTCATATATCATGCTTTCTTTGTAAAAAATGCAAAGAACTAAGTGCTACATATTTCCAATTTTTAGTAGGAATTAATGACTTTGAACTATAGGTCATCTGAAGCGTCTATATCAAAAGGACAAGGCTACCAGGCAATAAGAACCTATAGTCCCAGACTGCTTGCTAAAAAATAAATGACATATACTTATTGTTTTATGATAAGTTTTATGAGCAACTAAGAGGACTGTGTAAAGATTTCTATTACTTCTAAGCCTTGAAAAATTCATGACCATTGGATGTTTTAATATTATATCTTGATTCCCATTAGATTTACTTTTTATCAAAATGGGTCCATGAATAAAGAAATATGCTACTTTGATCCCCTTTATAAAAGAACACATTTTCTTTTAACATTCTTACTCAGCCTTACTTTGTACTCATGTAACTTACCTCTATATAACATTAAATCATATATTGCACACTTGCTAACTGTTTTCTTCCCTCACTAGATGGTAAATTCCATGAGGGCAGGCTTTAGTTAGGGTTTCTTTTGCTGTGATAAAACACGATGACCAAAGGCAACTTGGGAAAGAAAGAACTTATTTTTATCTAATTCTTCCAGGTATCAGTCTGTCGATCATGAGAGAAGTCAGGGCAGGAACTCAAGCAGGGCAAAATCTGAAGGCAGGAACAAAAGCAGAGGCCATGGAAGAACACTGCTTACTGTCTTTCCCCCAATGATTTGCTCAACATGCTCTCTTATACAATCCAGGATAACCTACCTAGAGGAGGCACCACCCCCAATGATCTGGGCCCTCCCATGTCAATCATTAATCAAAAAGATGTACCATGGGCTGGTCCACAGGCCAGTCTGGTAGGGATATTTTCTCAGTTGAGATTCCCTCTTCCCAAATGACTCTAGATCATGTCAAGTTGACAAAACATTAGCTAGCACACGTAACATATGGCACCTTTCTTGACAGTTATTTCAAAAAGCTATCAAAATCCCTGGTAAATAGTAGGCATTGGTTTCATATTTGTTGATCACATGAATAAAATGGATAGGTTTGTGAGGTTTGGCATCAGGCAAGGGAGAAGTTAAACAATCATTTTATATATTCAAGGAATGATAAGTTGCAGTTCATGAAATGACTTTCATCTAGTAGCTTGCTGATGGTGGTAAAGACGTGTACAGCTCTCAGGGTTCCATAGCAGACTTTAGTAATACAGTTTTCATATTTCTACTGAGGAATGGTTAGGTGATAAAGACACTTTAGTTACATTTCATCTATGATACATATCAGTTATAGTTAATATTTATTAGCTACATTTCTTTCCAATACATAAGAGTTATAGTTAATATTTGTTGTCAACTTGGAACGATAAAAAAATCACTTAGGAAATATGCTTATAGACATACATGTGAAAGATTATCTAGATTAAATGGGATGATTCCCCTTAACTATGTACAGCACAATTCTATGGGTTGGAGTCCTAGACTGAATAAAAAGGTGAGTTGAGCACTAACACTCATCGTTCTGCTTCCTGAAGATTTAATGTGAGCAACTGCTTCATTCTCCTGCTTCCCTATTATACATTGTATTCTCCAACTGGGAGCCAAAATGAACCTTTCTTCCCTTAGGCTGTTTTTGCCAGATATCTTGTCACAACAATTAATATAGCACCTGTATGGATTAAAAGTGTTATGTTAAATAAATTATGAGCTTGGGGGCATGTCCAATCTGTGGCACATGGGCTGAACTGCCATAGGATAATTATAGATATGTTCAAACACATATATAATTTTAAATTATGATTCATATTCATTTTAAATTATGGTCATAAATTTAAAATATTATATGTTTTTTGTCATTTTTTTATTTTTGATTCCATGATTCTCATTATCAAGAGTGAATTTTGTAGACCACATCTTGTTGCAATGTCAGAAAGTATGACACGTGACACCCCTGCCTATTAGACTCAGAATAGTTGTGGTCTCAAAAATCAGTTGAGATCACTGGAGACTTGATAAAAAAAAAAAAAGAGGTTTCTCGTTCCTGTGGGAAATGGAGCTATTCACTCAGTAATCATTGCTCTACGTTTGTGACCTGTTTGGATCTGGGACTGACACCTTTATCCAGTGTGGGTAGAGAAAGGAAAAAGAATACGAATCAGTTCATATATTTGACACGGTGGGGAAATGTAACATGAACAAGTCTTTTATTGAATTAGTATGTGGGAAAGACATGATAGACACAGATTATGAAAGGAACAGAAAATGAACAAGAGTAGATAATAGGGAGAAAGAGATGGAAGAAAAGATTAATTTTCCTTACTTTTCAGTGGCAGAACATGTGTATTTAAAGTCTTAAGTGATTTTATTCTGAAAGTACCTCTCCAGAACTGTATCATTTTAATGTCTATGACAAATGTTAAGTTTTAAGACAGCATTAAACTTTTAATATGAGTAGATAATGACTTACAGAAAACTTAAAATACAGAAGTACAGAAGGAAAGTAGACATAGTTATTCCTTATTTCATAAGAATGGAGTGATCATACTAAAAAAAAAAATTCAAGAAAAATTCCCCGTAAGTATGGAAAACTTAAAAAACAATATATAAAATTAGATTAAGAATTCTTTTTTCTAAGTAGCTGGATATTCAAATTTATGGAGTGACTATAATATATAGAAACTATTTAGCTTTAATGTCCACATTTGTTGTATGAGATTATTTTTATCTGAGTTGTAGCATCATCTGAAATATATCTTATAATAGATGATGATGCATTAAAATCCATAATTTTGTTTAAAAAATAATACCACATCTTAACAATAGAAGACAAGATTATTTCTGACACTCCAAAAATGTGTTCAGAAACAAGAAAATTAAATGAAGTAATGATTGAAATTAGAGTCCAGTATGAAATGTATGAGAAAAAAATCTAATTTTATTAAAAAATGAAAAATGCTGAACTATTAGGAGTAAATTCTAGGGATGTTTATAAACTTATATCTGGTACATTATTGATAAAATATGACAAATTATTCAAATATCATGAAGTTATATCTTAACAATAGTTAAATCTAGTAATTTAAAATTTCCAAGCTGTGAAACAGGAATTAAATGCATAAACTTCTCTACTACCACCACACTGCCACCCACCTATCTGTAGCATTATACTGCATAGGAAGAGAAATAATGGCAATGACAAAAAAAATAGAGTACTCAAAAACATACAATTAGGCATAATAAATAGCTTCCCAAAGCAGTGTTAAGAAAGGAAAAGCTGGTGTGGACAACATAAACAAATTTTGGTAGGACTGAGTGTGCATCTCGGTGAAAGATAATCTGGCTGACATATGAGGTCCCTGAGTTAAGTACATAGCACCACAAAAAAAAAATCTGTTGGAAAGTAAGGATTCAAGAAAAAGTAAACACATTACAGGAATGTACTATAGTGCACTGGGTTGAAGGAATAAGCAGAAGCCCAAGACTCAGACAGTTTGGCTTGACTAATTGAAAAATCTTTTTGAAAAAAATCTGTAAATATAATTGGAATATTTACACAATGAACAGGAGACTTTTGTGGTGACCCAAAAATGTGAGCTTATTTCACCTTGTCTGAAGGTAAGAGAATTTGCATTTATTCTGCTCACTCAAAGTTATTGACAAGTGTGGCTACACACCATGACCTAGGATGTGGTTACCTGGTATTTTGGACATTCAGATGGCCCATAGAAGGGGATCTGTTCCACCCTTATCAAAGGTCAAAGAATTCAAGCACACTTCTACTTCTTCTTTTGAAATAGGAGGTTTGGCTTAGGAAGTGGATGCCTGCAGGATACCTGGTCTAGGGTGTTTTCACTGCCCCAAGCATCATCAAATAATTTTCTCAAGAATTCATTGCTTTATGTCTCAAATATTGGATCAAATGACTTCTGGTTGTTCTTTGCATCATGTTAAAGCAGTCTTTTGCCTTCTTCTCCCGTTTTGTATTGGGGTATAAAAGTGTATGAAAAATAAAAGCAGGCAAACTTAGAACTCAAAACCAAGAATTCAGCATTCAGGATCTGCTGAATTGCCTTCCCAATACTATCCTGTGTTTCTATGTTTCTTTCTTATCTCTATTATCTATTATCTAACTTTTCTAATCCTCACAATCCTACCCTGGAACATACAAAACCACCAGTGCTAGGATCAGAGCAGAAGTCACCCCCAAAAGGTGGCTCTAACAGACATTTCTTAAATTACCATCAGAAATGTGAAATTTGTCTCACTAAACTATACATAGAAATGGTGGAAAAATGGGCTGGAGAGATGGTTCAGTGGTTCAGAAATGATGGAAAAATAAGAACATAAATGCATACATAGCTAAACTTAACAAAAATGGGAAAGAAGGTGTTCCATGTTAGTAAGTAGATGGTACATTATTCCAATTTCAACCTTGAACAGAACTAAAATACTGGATCAACTCTTTGTTTAAAAATATTCAGGAGCACCAATAAAGAAATGTTAAAATTACTCAGGAACTAACAGGATATTTGAACGGAAACAGAAAATTCAAAGCGGTAAGAAGAGCAAAAAAGCTACTTTAACCCTGAGAGTATTTGACAATCTAGGAAATTTTGTGTTTTTGAATCTCAACTCTCAAGTATAGACAATTAAGATCAGAGTGTACCAGAAATATATTGTTCCATGTAATCCAATCGTATTTCACTTGAATTACTGAGAAAACACCAACCAATACATTTATTTTGATACTGTAACAGATTTGTTCCACTCACACAAAAACATGAAAATTCTAGATAAAGTCAAGTTTGTTGTAATTTTCAAACTATTCTCATTTAATTGTTCAAGGACAATAAGTGAAATAAAGATAATGAACCCAGACATCAAGAGTTAAAAATGGTTGAAAAATAACTGTTTTCAAATCTTAAACATTTAAGAACAACTCTGGCTACCACATTCAGAGTACTAAAAGAACAATTTTACAAGTAACAGTTTTGGAGAAACTAAGGTGAAGAAGGACACTTAAAAGAAATCCCACACTAGTTCAGAATTGAGAATAATAGAGGGTTATTTATTTAGGGGTAGTCTCACAGATCACAATCCTCTGCTGGAATGGGGAACAGCAACCTAATCCTGCAGCCTGAAAAGAGAGGCTGAATGTGTGCTTTACAGCAGTATAAATAGTATAAGAGACCATGCCCACATGGGCTGGTATCTTAAAGGCTATTGGCTGAAGGAGCAGAATGTGCAGCCACAGCACCTCCCCCATTTGTTTAAATAAGAGAGTTCCAAACCCAATATAAAACAATATACACTAGGAACAGATATCAAGTATAAGATTAGAATTACAACCAGCATAAACAATATTAAGCAAGGAATGTATGTTAATTGTTTTAATAAACATTCTATCCTAAGAAGTCTAAGACTTGTATAGGAAATTGCTTGGCTAGATCATGAGAGGACAGTAACTACAACTATCTCATCTTCAACCCCATCAAAGGCCTGAGAAGGGAGATAATATTACTTGAGCAGGCAGGAAGTAACAATTAAGCAGCTTCCAAAGTGAGCAATATACGACGAAGACAATTAGCTACCTGAGCAATCACCCAAATTTATTCTGCACCATTGGGGCATCTGTCTTTGGCCTACAGGCCCATAGTGTCCAGCAGACTTTCCCACAAAGCAGGAAATTTCAAAGACAGTTCCTTCTATATTGGCAGTTTGTCAGTCATTTTCTTCTGTGTCCTGATGAATGTCTGGCAGACTCTTTCATGAAGCAGGAACCCTGAAGGACCATCTCACCTTTAGGCAATTTCAGCAGTCATTACTCTGTGGGTCTTACATGTCCAGTTCAGCAGTCCAGACAGGAGCAGTTTCTTCCCAAATGGCTAGCAAATTCCATAAGGAGCTTCTTTGATACCCATCTTCCTCTTGAAGTAATTGGTGCTGCTAGAAGCAGGAGTGTCTCATTGTCATGAAAATTCCTAAGTTATTAAAACATTTTTAAATGCCATATTCTGATGGTCTCTGACAGATTTGAAGAATACCTATCTAACTGAAATATATCTCTATACATCTAGAAAATCTAACATTACTACAAGCTTGACTATTATAGATGAGTATCTATTAACTTATATTTCTTAATTATACATTACATTTTTAAATGAGCTACACAAATACAAAATCTTAATCAAGATCAGAAATATATATACATATAACAAAATTGATCTTAAATTTGTATCAATAGACCAAGATCCATATCAATGCAAATCTTTATAGCATATCCCCCTGTAAATGTAGACAAACATTTATAGACAATATTTGGGAATATGGGCACAGTTCTGTCCAAACTTCTTCCCACTGTGTATTGGGTGAAGTAATTTTTTGAGGGCTGTTCAATGGGTCTTCTTCCATCAAACCATACCAGTCTGGAAGCAATCCACAGGTTCTCACCCACTGTGGAAACAAGAGAAGAACCTCTTTTCCAAAGCAACATATTCTTAGACCCAAATTTGGAAGTCATGATACCTTTAGAATATATATGCTGGTTTAGCTTAGCATCCCATACAATGAAATGTTTCTCTGTACTTAGCTCATTCAACATCAAAAAATTCAAGGATAACATAATAATATACATAATCCAGACTCTGTGAATTTTTCATTTTTACATGGCTTATTTTTCTTTTTTCTTATCTCTTCCAAGCCTACGTACATTTATCCAACACTATGACTCATATGGAAGTCATATGGATTCGTCTTTATTGCATATCTGTAATTCTTTACTGTCCAGGAGTGCTTTTTAAAATGCTAAGCATTTCTTAAAACTTAAGCTGCACCATTACTATGCTATATATGGTCACAGCCCAGCAGGGCAAAGCTGATCGCCACCTCCAATGCCCCATCATCCAACATGGACCATCACACAGCTGGTCCATGTTGCCACCAAGCAAGCCATAGCACATTGCTCACAAAACCCATCCAAATCCTCAGTCTTTTGAAAGAGCCAGAGGTCACACTGGCAGCACAGCCCAGAAAGCCTGCATTTCAAAATGGTGTGGCTTTTTTTCTGAGTCAGAAAAACCTCTCTTAAAGGAGCTGTAGTACACCATCAATAAACAGCAAGAAGCTGTGTTAAACTGTATTTTTGTATCTATGACTAAGCACTCTCAGGTTTTTAAGTTGATTTTAGTTTGCCACGTTGGTGCCAATCTGTTGAACTCTGTCTCTTTATTTGTTGTAAGAAGCTGCTTGTTGGTTCCCAGCCACCAGGCTAGCGTAGACCTGAAATAATCACACAGAAACTGTATTATTTGCAATACTGTTTAGTCAATACCTTAAGTATATTTCTGGCTAAACTCATATCCTAAACTGACCCAACTCTATTATTCTTTTTTTTTTTGGTGGCACACACATTTAATCCCAGCACTTGGAAGGCAGAGGCAGGCAGCTCTCTGAGTTTGAGGCCAGCCTGGTCCACAAAGCAAGTTCCAGGACAGCCAAGGCTACACAGTGAAAGCCTGTCTCAGAAAAAGGCTATGTCAGTTACTCTGTTCTGATCATTATACATTTTTTTTGAAATCTGCAATATTTTTTCATTCAAAAATTTATACTTCCTCCCCTTCTCTCAGTCCCCTCCTGTTCCCCCACTACCCCTCCTCCCTCCCCCTGCATCCTTAAGAGAGGGCAGGGTACCCTGGCCTGTGGGAAGTCCAAGGCCCCCCCCATCCTGGCCTAGGAAGGTGTGCACGCAAATAGACTAGGGTCCCAAAAAGCCAATACATGCAGAGGAGATAGGTCCCAGTGCCATTATCGATGGCTTCTCAGTCTGTCCCCATTGGCAGCCACATTCAGAGTCCAGTTTGATCACATACTTTACATGCTCGTTCAGTCCTGGTCCAGCTGGATTTGGTGAGCTCCCATTAGATCAGGCACACTGTCTCAGTGGGTGGACCAGCCCCTGGCAGTCCTGACTTCCTTGCTCATTTTCTCCCTCCTTCAAGATCGACAAACCCCTATCCAAACTAATCAAAAGGCAGAGAGAGAACATTCAAATTAACAAGATTAGAAATGAAAAGGGGGACATAACCACAGACACTGAGGAAATTCAGAGAATCATTAGGTCTTACTACAAAAGCCCGTGTGCCACAAAATTGGAAAATGTAAAAGAAATGAACAGGTTTTTAGATAAATACCATATACCAAAATTAAATCAAGACCAGGTGAACAATTTAAATAGACCTATAAGACCTATAGAAGCTGTCATCAAAAACCTCCCAACCAAAAAAAGCTCAGGACCAGATGGTTTTAATGCTGAATTCTAGCAGAACTTCCAAGAAGAGCTAATACCTATACTCCTTAATGTGTTTCACATAATAGAAACAGAAGAGTTATTGCCAAACACTTTTTATGAAGCTACAGTAACCCTGATACCAAAACCACACAAAGACGCAACCAAGAAAGAGAATTACAGACCAACCTCACTCATGAACATCGATGCAAAAATTCTCAATAAAATACCAGCAAACTGAATCCAAGAACTCATCAAAAAAATAATCCATTATGATCAAGTAGGCTTCATCCCAGAGATGCAGGGCTGGTTCAACATATGAAAATCTTTACAGACTGAATCCAGGCTTCTTAGAAAAGAACTTGGAAATCTAAAGAAGGACACGACCGTCTTAACTAACAATTTTCAGTCAGCTGAGGTACTTTTAAACATGATACAGACTGGTATCAAGCTTCTTAAAGAGGAGGTCATACATCTACAGGAGAACACAAATGCTTTAAATACCAAAACTCAGTCAAATGAGGTGCTTTTAGAAGTATTCCAGACTGATACCAAACTTTTCAAAAAAGAGATTGCACATCTAAAGGAGAATACAAACACTTTGAATAAAAAAACTCAGTCGAATGAGATGCTTTTAGAAGTGGTCCAGACTGATACCGAACTTTTCAAAAAAGAGATTACACATCTAAAGGAGAATAAAACACTTTGAATACCAAAGCTCAGTCGAATGAGGTGCTTTTAGACATAGTACAGACTAATAAACTTTTCAAGAAAGAGATTGCACATCTGAAGGAGGATACTAGGACTTTGCTTAACAGGACTCGGTCAACTGAGATATTTTTGGAAAAGGTACAGTCTGATAGTAATTTATTTAAAGAGAGATTTAGCACTCTGGAGAAGTAAACAGCTGATTTGGCACATAATAGTAATTTATTTAGAAAGAGATTCAATACTCTGGAGGAGGAAACAGCTGATTTGACACACAAAAGTAATTCATTTAAAGAGAAATTCAGCACTCTGGAGAAGGAAACAGCTGATTTGGCACATAAAGCCCAGTCCATGACAGTGGGTGCTGAAACATTATTTGAGAGAATTTGCACTGTTGAATGTATTAATCAGACTCTGTCAAAGGGGTATGACAGACTGACTGATAGAATGTCTCTCCAAGAAGGTAATATGCATGCCATGAAGATTATGTCCAGGATGAGACATTATCTCTACTGGACAGACTTCATACCTTGGGATCTTCAATGAGGGCATTAGAGCAGAATACTGGACAGGAGGTCCAGACTTTACAAAAGGCAGTGGTAAACAGATTTGAAAAGATTGAGGAAATTATTGACTTTGATGACCAGAAGCAAAAGGTAAAAAGGCAAAATTTGACTTTGTCAGTATGTAAAACTCTCCGGGACAGCTTCCCCAGAGTTCTACCTGCCTTTTTATTAATAACATCAGAAAAAGTATCCAGCTCCAAATACCCTAAGGTTGTCAAGGAATATACATGGGAGCCCATAAGTATGAGTGATCTAAAAGAAATTAGACAAGCAATTGTGACTTACGGACTACATTCGTCTTTTGTTAGGAAGATGCTCAAAACCTTTGCTTTCAGTAACAAAGCCACACCTCACGATTGGGTTTAGCTAATCTCAGCTGTCCTAGAAAGTGGACTACAATTGCATTGGAGAGGCTTTCTTAAAGAGGAAGCAAAAATTTTAGAGAAACAAGAAAAAGCAAAAGGAACTGAGATTTCCCTAGATCAAATTCTAGGTGAAGGACTTTACTTTCATCCTCAGTATCAAGCTCTCTATGATGACCTCACCCTGCCCCTATGTACCACAGGAGCTTTAAAGGCTTTGGACAGAATTCAGGAAATAGGAAACAGATTGAATCATATCTTAAAGTTAAACAGGGTCAGAGAGAACCTTTTAGTGACTTTTCACAAAGACTAACTAGGCTATACAAATAGGGATAACTGACCCAGAAGCTAGACATATAATAATTGAATCCTTGGCTTATGAGAATGCCAACATAGAGTGCAAAAGGATCCTGGGGCCTTTAAAGATCAGATCAGCACCCATGGATGAATGGGTCTTACATACAACTAATGTCAAGACACTTGACTATGGTACTGAAGCTTGGGTAGGAAAAGCAATTTCCAATGGTAAGAGAAGACATCAAAATACCAAATGTTTTAATTGTGGTAGAATGGGATATATGAGAAGGGGTTGTAAGCTTTCCAGGAATAATGCCTCTTCTGGGAATGACAGAAATAGGAGGGCTCAGTCTTCAGATATATATAGGAGGTGTGGCAAAGGCTGATATTGGACCAATAATGTAGGTCAAAAAAGATATACAAGGCAACCCAATATCATTGGGAAGCACTGTGGGGGGCCCCTTGCAGACCCCCATGACGAATGTGGTCCAGTCATTCCCAGTTACTGTGGAGAATGTGTCTTGTCAGGAAAATTAAAAAGTCCCATGCTTGCTGTCAAAAGCAATAATGGTCTGAATGATGAGATAAATGTGGAGAATGAGTCAAGAGCTCTAGTGAGAGAGAGGAAATGTATATGCAGGCAGACTTCTATAAATGAACAAAGACCTAAGCTAAGAATGTGTATAAATGGCATTTTTTATTGAAGGCTTATTAGAAACAGGTGCAGATGTAAATATCATTACTATAGAATCTTGGCATCCAAATTGGCCTCTTCAGGAGGTAGATGTTCAGTTCATGGGAATTGGAAACCTATTTTGAGTAAGACAAAGCACGAAATGGGTTGAATGCATAGGACCAGAAGGGCAAATAGGAAAACTAAGGCCATATATTGCCAATATTGCAGTGAATTTGTGGGGTCATGACCTATTGCAACAATGGAATACCCAGATTAACATTCCTGCAGCCCCTAAAGCTTATGTTTCTGAGGAAAATATTAGAAGATACTACATACGACGAACACTGGCCATTGGGGCTGTACAAAAACACAAAGCAATTGATAACCCTTCAGATGTACCAACAGCCCTGTCTTTAAAATGGTTGACTGAGAAACCAATATGGGTTAAGCAATGGCCCCTAGCTGAAGAAAAGTTGAATGTTTTAGAACAGTTGGTATAAGAGCAAATAGATGCTGGAGTTATAGAAGAATCTACGAGCCCTTGGAATTCTCCTGCATTTGTTGTTAAGAAAAATTCTGGAAAATGGAGAATGGTGACATATCTTAGAGCTATCAACAAGGTTGTTTAACCTATGGGCCCTCTGCAATCTGGAATTCCTCCGCCCTCTCTGTTACAAAAGGGATGGCCTCTCATAGTTACTGATTTAAAGGATTGTTTGCCTTCACAGTGCCTACTTATAATAATTCTCAGCCTACTAGGAGGTACCAGTGGACTATCCTCCCACAGACAATGCTCAATAGCCTCATCCTGTGTCAATACTTTGTAAGTCAGCCATTGGAAATAATACGTAAGCGATTTCCTAAGTCTATAATTTACCATTACATGGATGACATTTTGCTATCTGATTCAACCATAGATACTTTAGAATCTTTGAAGAAGATAGTTCTACTTAAATGGGGTTTGAAGATTGCTCCTAAAAAAATACAGAGAGGAGAGTCTGTCAATTATCTAGGTTATAAAATAGGTTTACAAAAAATTACAAAAGGTACAAATTAGGAGAGACCAGTTACGAACTCTTAATGACTTTCAAATATTGTTAGGAGACATTTCCAGCCTACGACTGGCTGTTGGAATAACACCTGATCTAATAATTCATTTAAACAAAACCTTAGATGGTGATAAAGATTTGAATAGTCCCAGAGAATTAACAGCTGAAGCAGAAAAGGAACTGACAATGATTGAAGAAAAATTGCAGGAAGCACACGTGGATGGGGTGAATCTAAATCATAGTTATATTCTAGTCATATTGCCTTCCAGAATTTCTCCTATGGGAATTTCAATGCAGAGGGAAGATATTATTTTAGAATGGGTCTTTTTACTACATAAACCAAGTAAAAAATTAAAAACTTATGTGGAAAAGTCTCTGAATTAATTATAAAATGTAAATTGAGACTTCATCAACTAGAAGGTATAGACCCATCAAAAATTATAGTGCCTTTCACTACTGATGAAATGAAAAAGTTATGGGAAGAAAATGAACCATGGCATAGAGCTTGTGCTAATTTTTTGGGAGAAATTAATATTCCAAAAGTGATAGACTTAACCTTATAAAAGAGCTCTTTGGATTCTTCCTCAAATTATACATGATGCTTCAATAACTGGAGCCTGTACATTATATACTGATGCTAATAAATCAGGGAAGGCATGTTACAAATCAGACAAGGTGAGTAACAAAGCCCTTATAATTCTGTCCAGAAGACAGAATTATTTGCCATTCTTATGGTAGTAAGGGATTTTAAAGAACCTCTTAATAGAGTTACTGATTCACAATATGCAGAAAGAGCTATCTTGCATATTGAAACCACTAAATTTATACGAGATAATAGAGAATTGACTTCATTGTTTATCCAGGTGCAAGACATGATCAGGAATAGTCTTTGTCCTATGTACATAACACACATCCGATCCCATATGGGTCTGCCAGGTCCTCTAGCACAAGTTAATGCAGAAATTGATCAATTATTGATTGGAAGCATGTTACAGGCCTCAGAATTTCATAAAAAACATCACGTCAAGAGCAAAGTTTTAAAGAAAGAGTTTTCTATTACATGGCAACAAGCTAAGGAGATTATAAAGAGATGCCCTTCTTGCTCTTTATATAACCAAACACCGCTACCTGGAGGGACCAACCTAAAGGGTACTCAAAGGGATGAAATCTGGCAGATGGATGTGTTCCACTTTGCAGAATTTGGAAAATTAAAATTTTTACCTCACACCATTGACACTTATTCAGGCTTTCAGTGGGCAACTGCTTTAAGCTCAGAAAAGGCTGATTCAATTATCATGCATTTATTAGAAGTTATGGCCATTATGGGTATACCTGCACAAATAAAGACAGATAATGGTCCAGGTTATGTCTCTAGGAAAATGAAACTTTTTTGCTTATTATAATATTAAGCATATTACAGATATACCACACAATTGTACAGGTCAAGCAGTTATAGAAAGATCAAATCGAACTATAAAGGATATGTTAAACAAACAGAAAGGGGTGGAAAATGCCCCCAGAAATAGATTACATAATGCCTTATTAACCTTGAATTTTCTTAACTCTAATGAGAAAGGGACAACAGCAACAAAAAGACATTGGATAATGAAAAAGTATGCTGCACTAAATCAACCAGTTTATTTCAAAGATGTGCTGACCTCGCAATGGAAGCCAGGAGATGTGCTGCGTTGGGGAAGGGGTTTTGCTCTTGTTTCCACAGGAGAAGAAAAATGGTGGATACCATCAAAATTAATAAAGGTTTGGTATGAACAGGAGAAACCTCTTCGAAAAGGAGAAATGGCAGCTCATTCACAATGATGATAATCATACACATGGTAAAAAAAACATATAGGATGCGGGCAGGGTTCTGTTCTTATCTCTGAAGGAAAACATTCATCTTCAAAAAAATCAAGGGACACTGGATGTTTGAATACTGACAGATGGAAAAAGTTACTACCCAATATGGATCAGCAAGAAAATCAAATAGGTTCCATAAGTAACAAATATATATATACATATATATATACATACACACACATATATATGTATATATACATCTGTTTATTTATATTCATAAGTATACAGAGATGGTTTTGGAGTTGGACTCTGACTCAGTCCCTCTCTAATTCCAAACCTGTTATTAAGAGAAAAGCCCAGAGTTTCTGCGTCATATCAAGAGCCATGATATGGGACAGAAGAAAAAAAAAGAATTTATAAAACATCTTTGCTTTTCTTCATATCTATCATACCTTTCATTGAATATATGTCTGTATATTTTTATATAATTAATGTTTAAGTTTTCCAAAATGAACAGTGTATTTTCCTGCAGTAATGTTTGAAGTTTCCAGGAATAAGATGGGGCTCCATAACAACAACTCCACCTGGTTGATATGACATCATGACACTGATAGCACTACTACAAAACCTGTTTTGGGTACCAGCTGCACAAGATGGTTTCAACTTGGTTAGCTGAAATGGTGCACATCGTTTACAACATTCTGGCCAGACCTCCACAAAATACTCAGAGACTATTTGCAATCTTACCAGACATTAATCTTGACATTTAACAATCATTTTACTTTCACAGGATCCCCTAGAAAGAACGTCGCTCCCATGACTGCTAGAAGTAATTCTAGAAGATGACGTTCCCCTCTCTCAGCAAAGTTTGTCCTCAGGCTTAGGGACATCATTTAGGGTTTGATTATAGTTGGTATACGGTTGAGGGTTAGGGGAGGAATTTTATAAGGTAAGGGATCTTTTTGAAAAAATGGGGTTGCAGTGGATGATGGGATAATAGATTGGTATTTGTGAGTTATTGTTTATGGACAATTACATTGGTATAGATTCTTGTATGTTGATACAACATTAAATTATATTGAATATTGTACGTATGTATGCTTCCACTGTTTAAAACACTGTTTATGTGTATATATATATATATTTATTTACCATATTACACTGTACATTTCTACCTCTGATCAAGATACTTATACATTTTTTACATTTTGAGGTCATTGTTCTCATTTATTGCACAGTTGTTTATTGTCTTAGTCTTCAAATTAGATAGGTATTAAGAATCATAGATCAATAGTCCTCTATTTGTCATATTTATAGTTAGACTAATTAGGTTCTTTAGATACATAGAGATTATATTCTATATAGATAGATAATCTTCAATCTCTTCAAAGAGCTGTAGAAAATGGCACTTAATCTAACTTAGAGTTCTGTGGTAGTGAGACACAACTGTTCTTGGCAACACCGATCTATTCCTGAGAGAATGTTGTGCACCAGAGACACTCCACTGGAAGCTTGTTTTCTTCTTGGCAGAACTGGCCTTTGAGCAAAGAAATGCTCATACCTCAACCACTGACAAAAATACATAGTATCCGTAAATGGATAAAACAGGACTGTCGATTCCTGCCAAAGCAGGGTAAGATAGTTTTGAAAAGTTTCTTGCCTTTGAAAATGGTATGTCAGTTACATTAGGCCTTAGCCAAAGTTGGTTGCTTCAACATTGCAAATGAGACTTTGGATGATTGCCCAGGTAGCCAGTTGTCTCTGTCATTTGTTGCACATTTTGGAAATTTCTCTATTGTACTTCCTGTTTACTCAAGTAATATTGTTTCCCTTCTCAGATTTCCGATGGTGGTTGAAGATTAGATAGTTGTAGTTACCTTCCTCATGATTTAGCCAAGCTTAATTTCAATGTAAGATTTAGACTCCTTGAAATAGAATGTTTGGTAAAACTTTTGTTATGCATTCCTTGCTTAATATTGTTTATTATTTGTAGTTTTATATTTGGTATCTGTTCTTATTGTATATAGTGTATTGGGTTTGGATCGATCTTGTTTAGACAAAAGGGGGAGATGATGGGGAAGCTCTGTTAACCAATCACACCCAGTTAAGGCATGGCTACCTGGAACCAAGGAAGAAAAACTGAGAGGGACCAGGTGTGCACTCTCTCTGCACAATTCCTGCCGGATACAGAGGAAGTCGGATTCCCCATTATTGTGACGTGAGTTTCCCATTATAACCATTAAAAATATAATTGTTATCCTTAAGCTGGCCTGGTTATTTCCCATATCGAGCTAATTCACAACACTTATATGTTATAATGATATTAAGATATATAGTTCTTTTCTGGGATGAACCCAATAACAGGTTATTCAATCTCAAGTGGTAAACCTTAAATGTTTGAACATGCCAGCAACACTAAATGGATTAGGTAGTTACATATATACATATATTATATACATGCATATGGAACAATATTTATAGAATAAAACATTCTAAATGAGAGAGGGAATGGGAACACTAGTAGAGGGGGAGGGAGAAGGAAAAGAGAAATGTATTATGAGAGACAAAAGAAAAGCTTATAAGATGCCTTCACAAAATGTAACATCTCTCTCTGTCTCTGTCTCTTGTCTCTCTCTCTCTCATGTGTATATATATAAGATTTTTCCAATTTTAAAAAATGATATATAGCAGGACCAGAGGATGGCTTAGTTAGTAAATTGTTTGCAACATAGCATGATGACTTGAGTTCAGATCCCCAACACCCACATAAAGAGCTGGACACAGCACTATGTGACTTCAATACCAATACTGGGGAGATAGAGACAGAAAGATTCTGGGTCCAGCTGATTATACACTCAAGCTATTCAATAAGCTCTGACTTCAGTGAGAGATTCTATCTCAAAAGAATAATTAACAGAGGCTATTGAGGAAGATTTTCAACATCCACCTCTGGTCTCACACACTCAACCACCTTCTGCTATGCATAACCCATCTTGCTCCCCACACAATGGTGGTCAGTGTTAACTGTCAATTTGACAAAGTCTAGAAGTATCTTGCAAATTAGTCCCTGGGCATGGCTGTGGAGATTGCTTGATTTTTTAAAACATGAACTAGGAAGACTCATCTTAATTGTTAGTGGCATCATTGCTTGGGCAAGGAGTCCTTATAAAATGAAGAATTTGAGCTGAACACAAAAATGCATGCATTTGTTGCTCTCTAGTTCTTGATTGTGAATTAACATAACAGGTTCATTCAAGGTCTTGCAGATATGACTTCCTCACCACAGTGGACTATAATTTGTACTGTGAAACATTTTTTCCCATAAATTGTTTTTCTCACACTGTATCATCACAGTAGCAGAGAAATAAACTAAGGCACAAATGAACATATATACACACAAACATACATTGAAAATATGTAACATGTTCAAGGATATGGAGACTATGTTATTTAAAGATACCAACTCCCTGAATCCATGCATATTTACAATGTGTTTACAGTATCTTTTCTTTTATGAATTTAACAAGCTGATTCTGTCATTTTTCCTGGAAGTAATAATGGCAAGAAACAGCCATAGTGTTCATGAAGAAGAAAATGGGAGGAATTGCTAAGACAGTAAGTTAATGATCATGGATACACATAGAACAACAACAACAAAATCCTGAAACATTTCTATTAATAATTGGACATTTTATCAATAGATAAGTGCTTTATGGATTAGTTAGAAAATACTGACTCTTAAATATTGCTGAGACATGGGGAATCAGTGCACTGGGAAACCCAAACAGCCTCATATCACACTAATAAGTAAACACAGAAAAACAAACTAATTGTGAAAGAGGACAGTACAAATCTTTCAACATAATATTAATTTCTCTTAATACAAGAATTTCTTTTTAAAAATGCTTTACGTGTGTATGCATGCATGCATGTGTGTGTGTGTGTGTGTGTGTGTCACAGCATGAATATGGATGTTGAGGACAACTTTATGGATTCATTTCACTCCTTTCATATGTATGTGGTTTCTAGTGGTTGAACTCAAGTGGCCAGGTTACTTCCAAGGATCAAACTCAAGTCACCATACTTACAAGACAAGCTTCTTTTCCTACTGAGCTATCTTGCCAATTTGACTCAGAGGTTTCCTTAACATATAAAACTCATGGAATGAAGTGAAAGAAGTTCTTTGAGGGAAAATTATAGTGATAAAAATTTTGTTAAAAGAAATAGGAAAAGAATCATCCAAACAACAGCATAACTTTGTATGTTCTGGAAGCATAAAATGTCAACTTTGAAAGTATGAATAACATTGACAAACCTAACTTGACTGACGACATTAGGAGAGAAGAAGCTGGGTATAGGAAGGAGGGAGATGGAAAGAGAGAAGTGAGGGAAAATGAGATGTGTAATTATTAAATTATTAAATAGAACAAATATGACAATATTGATATTGATTTTTAAGGCAGAAAATGGATTACAAAAGAGTATATTTTGAATATTTTTATGCCAACAAATTTAATAATCTTGATGAAATGGATAAACAATCTATCAAACTGATCAGAAGAAAGAAATTTTTAAATAAATCTACAACTAGTAAGAAGATTTAATCAGTAATAAATCAAATCAAAACAAAACTAAACAGGGGCTGGAAAGATGGCTCAACAGTTAACTGTACATCCCTCTCTGATGGAGACCTGAGTTCAGTTTCTAGCACCCATACTGAGCCATTAACAACAGCTTGTCACTTAAGCTACAGGGATCCAATTCTTTATTCTGGCCTCTACAAGCACCTGCAATTGTGTACATACTCACACATGCACACACACACACACACACACACACGGGGAGGGGAGGGAGAAAGAAAGAGACAGAGATCACCAACAGACAACCATCCAAGGACAACTCAGGACAAGATGAAATCATTGGTGAAATGTACCTGATATTTAAAGAAGAACTGACACATATCCTTTTCAAACTTGTCTAAAAATTGTAACTTAATGTTCCAAAGAAAACCAGATAAAAATATAAGAAAACTACAGAACAATATTTGTTATGAAAACTGACTTCATATGTCATTAGCAAACTGCATTTGGCATATTAAAATAAAAAGAAGTGTTTTGGGGAAAGGTTCTCTAGAATATATATATATATTAATATATGAGAATTAATCCCATAGTTAATTCTCTCTAGAAACACTTACAGAGACACAAATCTGGGTGTAAGTCTAAATACCAACAAGTTGACAATCAAAATTAGCCATCACAGAGTAGATATCATGACCAAATAAGATTTATTTTTGAAAAGTAAGGATACTCCATAAGAAAGGTAATTAGTATAATATATGCTGTTGATAAAAGGAAAATATGATCCTTTTACTTGATATAGAAAAGCCTCATTTTATACAGCCCAATATTCTTATTGATTAAGAAAAAGAATTCAAACCATCAATATTTGGAAAACTCACAGATACAAGCACTCAACAGTGTAAAACCAGAAAAGTTACCACTAAGATTAGTAAAGGAACAAAAATGCCCATCCATTTTGTCCATTCTATTCAATGTAGTATTAGATGTCCTAGCCAGAGCAAGTTGGCAAGAAAAAGAAATATTAATTTAAAAATAAGAAATATATCTGTACATTCAAATGACAGCATCTACTTATTTAATGTGTGAATGTACACAAGCACAAGTGTGTCTGTGTTAATGTATGTGCACAAGTGTATGAAAAGGTGCCATGTCAGGCCACAAGAGGGCACAAAATCCCTTGGAGCTAGAGTTACAGGCATACAATTATTGTACCAGTGGGTATATCTTTCCAAAGTTCTAGGCTACAATTCACTTGCTTAGTAAATTATTGTAAGTTATCTACTTCAGCAACCTGCATTGAACTTTCTAACACTAAGTACACTAGCCAGGATGGAGGAGGCATCAGTTCAGTTGAAGCCTGATTTATGTATCATGCAACCAAGATATTTGATCTTCAGCAATAAGGTCTTACCATCTAGTTCTGGTGGGCAATTAAGAATAACAGCAATATCCTGTGTTGTTTTGATAATCTATGGGTTCTTCCTGGCCAGCAATTCATAGGGATATGTGCCACATCTGACCCTGAAATTTTTGTTTGATCACTCTTGTATTTTTGTATCAGCATTATCCATCCAGGTAAAATAACTTTCATCAAACTATTTTGTAAAATTTTATATTAAAAATAACTTGTAGATGAAATCTGAAAAATATATTAAAATGCATTTACTTGATGGCTATAGATGAACACTCTGTTTAGTTCTACAGCCCACTTTTCAATGGTTTGTTTATTTTCTTGGCGTTTCATTTTTAATTAGTTTGTGTATTCTAAATACCAATCAGATATCAGGTATTCAACTGGCAAAGATTTGCTTTTATTACTTCCTTTATTTTGTGATTGTAATATAATTACACAATTTTCCTTTTCCCTTTCTATCCTCTAAACCTGCATACCTATATACCACTTATTGTTCTCTTTGAAATCATGGACTAGTTTTTTTTTTATTAATTGTTGTTACATGCATGCACCCACACATATTTCTAAATGCAACATTATTCAGACTGAGCAGGTTGGCAAAGATTTTCTTCCATTCTGTAGGTTGCATTTGTGTGGGAAGTCCTTCTGTATATGTGTTGCTTTTATTGGTTAATGAATAAAGCTGTTTTGGCCAGTGGCTTAGCAGAATAGAGCTAGGCTGGAAAACTAAACTGAATGCTGGGAGAAAGAAGGTGGAGTCAATGGGAGGAGACAGATGCCGGAACTTTGTCCTGTAAGCCACAGCTATGTGGTGATTCACAGATTAATAGAATTGGGTAAATTTAAGATATAAGAGATAGCTAGAAAGATGTTTAAGCTATTGGCCAAACAGTATCGCAAATAATATAGTTTCTGTGTGTTTATTTTGGGTCTGGGCATTCGGGAATGAACAAGTGGCCTCTGCCAACACAGGATCTTTAGTTCATAGGGCAGAAATTTTTATTGTTACTGTTTTCTTTTTAAGGAGGAAAGAGTTTGTTCTCTTTACAATTCCAAGTGTTCTAATTTGTTTAATTTCATGAAGTTCCATTTGATTATTGGTTCTGTTTACTGAGCAACTGGAATCCTTTTCAGAAAGTCCTTACCCAAGCCTATATTATTAAGTGTACTCTATAATTTCTTTCTGAAGTTTCAGAGTTTTGTATATAAATATTAGGTCTTTAACCCATTTAAAATTTATTTGTATGTAGGGTGAGAGAGAAGGATCAAAGTTCACCCATTTATGAATAGACATCTAGGTTTCCTAACACCATTTGCTAAAGATGCCACTGTTTCTTTAATGTATTTCTGGCATATTTGTCAAACGTTGATTGGCTGTGAGTATGTAGACTTATATTTGGGTCCTTGATTCTAGTCCACCCATCAATGTTTGAATTTTTGAGCCAGTACAATGCTGTTTATACTACTGTGGTTCTGTAATATAACTTTAAATTAGAAGTATTAATAACTCTAGGAGTATTTTTATTCTTTAGGATTGTATTGGCTATCTGGATTTTTTGTGCTTCATATGAATTTTAAAATTCTTGTTTTCTTTTTAATTCCTGTGAAGAACTGCATTGACATTTTTATCAGGGTTATTATTTCTCTTTGTTTCCCACTTGATGGTAAGATCCTATTGCTGAAGCTAACACATACTTTGATCACAGAATATAAAGAAATCAAGTTGGTACTAACCAGGAGGTTTTCTCCATGCAGGATAGATTTCATAGGCTTTAAAGGTTCTTCTCAGG
Organism: Ondatra zibethicus; assembly: GCA_004026605.1. Classification (NCBI taxonomy): domain Eukaryota; kingdom Metazoa; phylum Chordata; class Mammalia; order Rodentia; family Cricetidae; genus Ondatra; species Ondatra zibethicus. The sequence continues at coordinate 8,688 of PVIU01021250.1, read as the reverse complement.
CTGCTGGAAGAATAAAAAGCACCAGCAGTCTTGTACAGCTGAGAATCATGTGAATGACAATAATGAAAAAACATACCAAGCTATGCTCATGGGTGCAATGGTGGCACAAATGTTATGAGATTAATCAACCACTTTCTGCTTATATTTAGGGACCACTTCATAGATGAAAACTTAAGACTGTTACTGTAACCTGGCCAAGAACTCATGATTGGGAAGCTCATATGACCCAGGGGTGAATCTACTACTATTATCCTGCTAAGTAGACATTTTATCACACTTATCTCTAATTCATATCTCTTTACCCATAAATTAATGCAGCTCTCAGACCTCATCAGAAAGGGTTTTGTTCAGTAGACTGAATACAGAGACTCACAACTCATTATAGTACAGAAAATAAGTGTCAGTGGAGTGGATAGTCACAAAGTGAAATGTTATATCACTCCCAAGGCTTAGGTTCCATCACAGATGAGCAAGAGGAGAGATTTAAGTGCCAAAAGCTAAGGATGAATTTGAGTAAGATGTTATCTTCTGGACATGATAGACTAACATGCTGTAACCATGAACTTACAGCAGCTATGGTTGCCTACATAAGAAATTCATAAGATAAAACCAGATAGTATTCTAGCATGAAAGGGGGTGGGAGAGAGGCTCATAGGACCCCATCACAAATGAGGGGATTCTGGTGAAAAGACAGGTTTTTTTTTTAAGTGTGAGGCCATTGGTAGGTCAACAACAACCCAATGGATAGCTTCACATGTATGAGCTTATAGGAATAACAAAACTGACTTGGCATGTTATTTAAAAGATAAGAGAAAGACAGCGTTGGTGGTGGATATATGAGTACTTAGGAGGTGGAGTGGTATGCTAATATTATTAAAAATAAATTACATGAAATTCTCAAAGAATTAATAAAAATGTTATATTTCAAAAACCTTTCTTGTTGAGTCAGAAGGTATAAAAACATGCTTCTGTTGATAGGCCATACTATTATTGATAGTAGAATGTATCTCCTATCACTACACCCTAAGTAGGGACAAAGGCATCGGTACATAATTTAGGAATAAAGCTTCTAGAATCAAATTTGTAAAAAAAATTGGCAGAAATTGGGATAATTTTATAGGATATATACTTTCAGTTGCAAGAGGAAAGCTTTTTGAGGTTCTAATATACATGATGGTAATCATAGTTAACATTATTATTGTTTTTGCTTGAAGTTATATGAGAGTTCAAGTCTTCATCCCTATGATACACATGAATGATTACATTGGTCATCCATTTAACTGTCCTAATGGGTACACAACTGATATATATGTCAAATAATCACACAATATACCTGAGACACATATAATATATACTAATGTGAAAAGTGACAATTTTGGAGTATAGTGATATTTTGTTTCTGTTTTAACAAATAAAGCTTGCCTAAAGATCAGAGTTCAGAACTAAGCCACTTGAGGCCAGGCAGTGGTGGCACACACCTTTAATCCCAGGACTTGGAAGACAGAGGCAGACAGGTCTCTGTTATTGTTAGTTGAAGTCCAGCCTGAGCTACGTAAAATTGATCCAGTCTAAAAGAGAAAGAGAGCTCACACAAAGGTGATCCTAGCACTTGGAATCCCATGCCTTTAATCCAGCACTAGGGTGGTGGAGACAGGAATGTTACAGCTGGGCACAGAGGGGAATATAAGGTGGGAGGAGACAGGAGTTCATTTAGTCTGGGGCAGTAGTCAGAGGCAGCAGTCTGAACAGTAGTCTAGGAAGTCAGTCTGAGGAGGCAGTCTGAGTACAGGATCGCCATTTTGGTCTGATTATTGGTAGAGGTAAGAACTCTAGTGGCTGACCTCCCTGTTTCTCTGATTCTTCAGTTTTCACCCCCTGATAGCTGACTTTGAGTTTTCATTTTTAGTATCAGTTAGAATTAGTGCTACATTAGCAAGATGACTCAACTATAAAGATCACTTGCTACTCTTTCAGAAAACCAGAATTTGGGTCTCAGTGTGCACATTCAGAAGCTCACTACTGTTATTAAAACTTCAGGCGATCCAGCATGCTCTTCTGGCCTCCACGGGTATCCATACACATATGTGTGCACATGTCTACACACATACACACACACACACACAAATCATTTATTTTATTTCACGGTTTAAAGAATAATTCAAACTCAGTATACTTAGGTAAAGATAAGAGGATCTGAGGATAATGTTTGAATGATTACTAATAATCCAGTAACAGAGTAAATATTAGGCTGTCTTGAAATCTCTTCTGTCCAAGAAATTAGTCTAAAACTTCAATTTATCTTCATGTGGTTTCTTAGGACAAGGGCAAATTGCAGCCACAAAATATCACAAGAATTATCTCTAGACCAATTGCTAATATTGTTCCCCTTTGAAACCTCTGATCCAGGCCTTCATAGTCCACATGGATCTCAATACTACTGTCTTCCAAGTTCCTACTAGGATGGTCCATTAAGCCTCACTTAGAGGGTACAGCCATTTTCTATCCCAAAGTCCCAAATTCTTCCACATTCTTTAAAAAACAAAAATGAAAACAAACAAAAACAGCATTGTAAGGCCTGCTACAGCAATAGGTTACCTCTTAGTACCAACTTCTGTCATATTTACTTTTCTATTGTGGTAAGATATCATGACCAAGGCAATATCAAAGAAAATATTTATTAGAGCTTTGATTACAATTTCAGAGAGTTAGAGTCTGTGAACACTATGGTGGAGAGCATGACAGTAACCAGGAAGGCATGACACTGGAGCAACAGCAGAGATCTTACATTTTGATCCACAAGCACAAGACAGAGAGGACTGAGAATGGCATTTGTTGGGGAATTAGGTCGGTATGATAAATAACTAAGCCAGCACAATAAGAACAGGTATTTTTTAATGGTTAAAAAGGGGAAACTCACACTACAAGAGTGGGAGGTCTGACATCCTATCCATCTGGCGGACACCGCGTGGAGAGAGTGGGTACCTGTGTCCTCCCAGTTTTGCTACCTGGACCCCAGGTAGCCACACCCCAACTAGATGTGATTGGTTGATAGTTTTCCGATCAGGCATTGGCTTTTCAATCCTCAAAGATAGCTCCTAGTAACATACCTCTTCCAACATGGCCACACCTCTTAATCCTTTCCAAATAATTCTCTCAACTGAGGACCAAATATTGAAATGTGTGATACAATGGGAGGTCATTTTGTTTCAAATCATGACACTTGCCTTTCTTTAAATATTTATACTTTGAGATAGATTATGTTTTTTGTAATAATGTACTGTTTTTCTATGTAATACTTTTCAATTTACAAAATAAAGAACACCAAGCTGCATAAGATCAGTGCACTCTGTGTAGACCAATTAAGTATATGTGTATACATGCTTATTTTCTTTGCAAATAAGCAAATTTGAATTATGCAAAACTAACTTAAGATTTCACTTACTATAAAGTAAATATGTTTTACAATGTGGCTTTAATGACTATATATTAGTTAATTTTTGCAGTCTACCACAATTTAAACAATCCTCAGTTGCTAGAGATGTTAATTGCATTAAAGTTTGTGATATTTAATTCTGCAGTAGAGATCTTTATATTTTCTGTTGAAACATTTTACAATTTAAAACAAATTATGTGTGAATATCTAGGTCAAAGATTATGCACATTTTGAGCCTTTGAATACATATCAGTAAATTTCTGTTTAGGAAGATTTTACTAGTTTACAGTGGCACAAGTAGGAACTTTTTTATCTTATCTTTTTTACCTTAAGTATTATTATTACTATAAACTGCTGAACCTTCAAAAAATTGTATCTCATTTTAAATTGCATTTCTGAGATTACGCTATTATTTTCTTTATTTGTGAATTGCTTATTCATGACCTTAGTTCACTTCAAAAATAAGGTATTTTTATCTATTTGTCTAATAAGATGTATTACAAAATATAAATCAGTTGTTTTTTAAGACATTATTTTATATAGTCCATATGGGCCACCAACTCAATATGCAATCTTACTTCAAATTGCAGTGCTGGGAATACTGGTGTACACCACCATATTCAGCTAAAAGACAACTCTTTATCTAGAATAAACATTGCAAGTCATTTCCATTCCACTAATGCTTTTTGGTAATATTGTCTAATCTACTGTTTCCCACATTTTTTAGTTTAAGCATTTAGAAATAGCTTTATTCCTACAGAACAAATAATCATTCGTGTTTTCCTATAATATTTCATAGTTTTAAATTTTATATTTAGCTCTTACATTTATTTTTTAAACTTTATGTATAGTGATACTTTATTTTGTAAATAAAGCTTGCCTGAAGATCAGAGTGCGAAACTAGTCACACTAGTCAGCCATACAGGCCAGGCAGTGGTGGCACACACTTTTCAGCAGCTATACTAGTCAGCCATACAGGCCAGGCAATCGTGGCACACACCTTTCAGCAGCCACAGTAGTTAGCCATAGAGGCTGGACAGTGGTAGTGCGTACTTTTAAACCCAGCAGCCACACAAGTTAGCCATAGAGGCTGGCTGTTGGTAGTGCATACCTTTAATCCCAGTACTAGAGAAGAATATAAGACAGGAGGAGACAGGATCTCAGGGTCTCAGTGTCAGTCTGAGGTTTGGTGGGGAGCAGGACACTCTGAGAGTTGCCCCTTTGGTCTGAGCATTAGTAGAGGTGAGAACTCTCTAGTGACTTAGCTGCTTTGCTTTTCTGATCTTCAGCTTGATCCCCAATATCTGTCTCTGAGTTTTTATTTTTCACGCTACATTTGTGAATGACCTAGAAATTAAAATATTTTAAAATAGTTACCATAATACTATTTCTCAAAAAATTTGTCCCTTCTTTCTTTGTATGTTGTTTAAACAATAACTTAAAAAATCTATTACTGAAACTCCTCACCAGCTGGCAAGCAGGTGAGAGACCTGCCTCCAGGTTGCACTACCACCCAACCCTTCCAACCACTGAACTCTGTCCCTTCAAGACCCACTCTGATGCCTAATCCCATGCACCTGAACATCCTTACCATGACGAGCCCTACCCTTCAACCCCAGAAGACTACATAGGCACAGTCGCAAACCAAACCAGTTGGAAGAGCAATCACCACAAGGCGGCAAGCAGACTACATAGACACAGGTGCAAACCACAACAGTTGGAAGAACAGACTGCATAGGCACAGGCATGACCCACACCAGTTGGAAGAAGATATGAACAAACACCAGTGTAAGAATACACTCAACAACCAAAAGAGCAAGATGGCACCACCAGAACCCCCCAGTGATCCTACAAGAACAAGACATGAACATTCCAATGCCACTGAAACACAAGAAAAGGACCTTGAATATAACTTTATAAAGATAATAGAGGTACGATCCCCCACCAAACCAGCGACCACCCCACTGGCCCACAAGCAACTGCAGGGACAAGTGAGTATCTGATATCCCAGCTTGAAAGCCTTGCTCTCTAGGTCTTAGCCTTCTCACTCCCCCACTCATGGCACCCCCAGTAACCAGGCAGCAGCACCCTCTCTCATCAATCATCCCCTAATGCACCAACAAACATAAGACCTGCTGGCTCCACCTACAGCTGGAGGGACAAGCCCTAGCACCCACCCTTCCCCCACTCACAATACCCCTAGTGACCAGGCAGCAGTACCCTCTCCTGCCAATAATCCTTCACTGCACCAGGGACCATTGGGCCCACTGACCTCACCTGCAGCTGACCTCACACAGTGACCACTGGTACCACAGTTCCCAAATGTACCCAGAGGAAGAGGCCCTAATTGAACCTGGAGGAAGAGAGACCATCAAAGCTACAGACCTCAGCTGTACCAATTGGAGGAAGAGATGGGTAGACAACAGTGTAAAAATACATAAAGATCAATATGACAGTACCAGAAACTAGTGCTACAACAGTACAGCCTGAATATCCCAATGCAGTTGAAGCAGAAGAAAATGACCTTAAAAATAACTTTATGAAGATGATAGAGGCCCTTAAAGAGGAAATGAAAAATTTCCTTAAAGAAATGAAGGAAAAGACAAACATGAAATTGGAAGAAATCAATAAGTCCCTTAGAGAAAGTCAAGAAAATCAAGAAAAAAAAAAAAAAAAAAAACAAGTGAAGGAAACAGTCCAAGTCTTGAAAATTCAAATAGAGGCAATAAAGAAAACACAAACTGTGGAAATGGAAAATCTGGGTAAATGAACAGGAACTACAGATGCAAGCATGACCAACAGAATACAAGAGATGGAAGAGAGAATCTCAGGTGTTGAAGATACAATAGAGGAAATAGATTCTTCAGTCAAAGAAAAAGTTAAATCCAACAAATTCTTAACATAAAATATCTAGAAAATCTGGGACACCATGAAAAGACTAAACCTAAGAATAATAAGGATAGAAGAAGGGAAAGAATTGCAGCTCAAAGTCACAGAAAATATATTCAGCAAACTCATAGAAGAAAACTTTTCCAACCTAAAGAAGGCTATGCTTATGTAGGTACAAGAAGCTTACAGAACACCAAATAGACTGGATCAAAAAAAAGTCCCCTCATGCTACATAATAATCAAAACACTAAACATACATAATAAAGAAAGAATATTAAGAGTTGCAAAGGAAAGAGGACAAGTAACATATAAAGGCAGACCTATAAGAATTATACCCGACTTCTCAATGGAAACTCTAAAAGCCAGAAAGTCCTGGACAGATGTGCTGCAGACACTAAGAGACCATGTATCCCAGCCAAGATTACTATACCCAGCAATGTTCTCAATCACCATAGACAGAGGAAACAAGATATTCCATGATATAACCAGATTTAAAAATACCTATCTATGAATCCAGCCCTACAGAAAGTAGTAGAAGGAAAACCCCAACACAAGGAAGCTAACTCCACCCACAGAAAAACAGACAACAGATAATCTCACACCAGCAAACCCCAAACACAAACACTAACACCACCACCACCAAAACCCAAATATAACAGGAATTATCAATCACTGGTCCATAATATCTCTTAATAGCAATGGTCTCAATTCACCTAAAAAAAAAAAAAAAGACACAGGTTATCAGAATGAATACGAAAATAGGTCTCAACCTTCTGCTGCATATAAGAAGAACACCTCAACCTCAAAGGCAGACATTACCTGAAAGTGAATGGTTGGGAAAGATTTTCCAAGCAAATGGACCTAAGAAACAAGTGGGTGTAGCTATCCTAATATCTAAAAAAATAGACTTCAAACTAAAATTAATCAAAAGAGATGGTGAAGAACATTTCACATTAACCACAGGGAAAATCCATCAACATGAAGTCTCAATTTTAAACATCTATGCCCCAAATACAAGGGCACATACATTTGTAAAAGAAACATTACTAAAACTTAAATCACAGATTAATCCTCATACACTAATAGTGGGAGACTTCAACACCCCACTCTCACCACTAGACAAGTCTGCAAGACAGAAACTTAACTGAGAAATGAGAAAACTAACAGATATCTGACTCAAATGGACTTAACAGACATATCTATACACCACATATAAAACTCAATTTCTAGTTGATCAAAGACCTCAATATAAATTCAGTTACACTGACCCTGATAGAAGAGAAAGTAGGAAGAACCCTTGAACTCATGAGCACAGGAGATAATTCCTAAATATAAAACCAGTAGAACAGAAACTGAGATTGATAATTAATAAATGGGATCTCTTGAAACTGAACACTTCTGTAAGGCAAAGGACACTGTCAATAAAACAAAATGGCAGCCTACATAATGGGAAAAGATCTTCAACCACCCCACATCTGACAGAGGGCTGATCTCCAAAATATACAAAGAACTCAAGAAATTAGACATCAAAACACCAAATAATCCAAAAATGGACTACTGATTTAAATAGAATTCTCAACAGAAGAATCTCAAATGGCAAAGAAATTGTTCAACATCTTTAGCTATCAGGGAAATGCAAATCAAAACAACTCAGAGATACCATCTTATACCTGTCAGAATGGCTAAGATAAAAAATGCTAATGAGAGACTATGCTGGATAGGATGTGGAGTAAGGGGAACACTCCTCTGCTGGTGGGAGTACAAACTTGTACAGCCATCTTGAAAATTTGTATGGGAGTTACTCAGAAAATTGAGAATCAATCTACCTCAAGACCCAGCTATAGGCGTGCCTGGTGGGAAGGTCCCCGAGTGAGCCTGCTTCAGCGGGCCTCTTTGTTCCACACGGCCCTGCACCGCCCCCCACCCCACAAGTTTGCCCTTTCCTCTGTGGGTCCTTGGAACACCAGGACTCTCTCTTCCTGTGCTGAGATAGGAGGTCCAGATGGATCAGAGGTCCAGATGGGACTTCCTCTTCCTGGACTGAGATCAGCTATCCAGAGGGGTGAGTGTGTGAAAGCCTTCCTGGGAGGTCCCCACCCACTGAGACTCCCCTGACTGAAATCAAAGGAAGAGATGGGCAGGCACAAATCCAAGAATTCCTCCAACAAGGAAAGGTGGACATTGGAGAAGGGAATAAGATATCTACATTAAGAGAATCATTTTAGGGTTGGCAAGATACTTGGCCCTGGGGATCCCAGGTGTCCATGGGCATGTCCCCAGCTAGGTATTCAGGCAGCAGAGGAGAGGGTGCCAGAACTAGCCTTGTACCATAGTCACATTGATGATTATCTTGATCACCATTATAG
>PVIU01021249.1:0-32097 GCA_004026605.1 Ondatra zibethicus | reverse complement strand
TAATGTGTCTAAAACTTACATTGTCACAAATTCAAAAAATTCTTGTAAGTTCCAGGTAGCCAACTTGGAGAATTCACTTCAAACAGGTCAGATGTCCCCTCCCTCAATTACCAGACCCTAAGAGCCCAAGTCTCCGCATCTTTCCCCAGTACTGACACTCCCCCTCAATCACCAGGACCTAAAGAAAAAAAGTTTTTTTTCCTAAATGTAACCTGTCCTCTGCTCTGCCAGCACCTTGCCAGGATCAAGAGACACTGGACAGTTCCAGAGCCTGGACAGCAGTAAAACAAACAGCTACCCAAGGACGTAACCAGCATCCCAGCTTTCTCAGGTTCCCAAAGATTTCAATGCCCACAAATCAGCATGAAGCAGTCTTGAGAACCCTGCATCCCTACTGCTGTCCCACCTGTTATCCTCTTTAATCTCTCCACCTTTATATAATACGAAAAAGATGGGAATGTTAGGATTCAGGCATTATGCTGACCTGCCCTATCATCTGGCAGAATGCACCCAGGTAATATCTTGGCCAGCTCAGGGTCCTAGTCTGTATGAAGGTGCAAAGGTGCCTTTAAGAGACAAGCTCCACTGCTGCTCTTCTGAAGGGACAGGCAGGACTTTTCCTGACTTTTCTTCTCTTTTCCCTCTCTTGTTCTATCTCTTCTCTTCCCCTCTCTCCCTTACTTTCCCCCACTCCCTTCTCTTCTCCCCCCCCAAAAAAAAACTCCTCACTTAAGTGCTGCCTGCATGGCGTGTCTGTCCCTCACCCACCACGGACTTCCACCTGCCACAGTGGCCCTCATCCACCAAGGTCCCAGCTTGCAGCGTATCATATCATCACAGATGCTGTAGAACCAGATGTTATCCCCTTGATCTCAGTAATTTAACAGGATACAAGATTAACTCAAAAAAAATCAGTAGCCCTACTGTACATAGATGATAAAAGGGCTGGGAAAGAAATCAGAGAAACAACACCCTTCACAAGAGCCACAAATAGCATAAAATATCTCAGAGTAACTCTAACCAAACAAGTGGAAGACTTGTATGACAAGAACTTTAAATCTTTGAAGAAAGAAATTAAAGAAGACACCAGAAAGTGGAAAGATCTCCCATGCTCTTGGGTAGGCAAAATTAACGTAGTAAAAATGGCAATCTTACCAAAAGCAATCTACAGATTCAATGCAATGCCCAGCAAAATCTCAGCAAAATTCTTCACAGACCTCAAAAGAACAGTACTCAACTTCATATGGAAAAGAAAAAAAAACAGGATAGCCAAAACAATCCTGTACAATTAAAGAACTTCAGGAGACATCACAATCCCTGACTTCAAACTCTACTACAGAGCTAAAGTACTGAAAACAGCCTGGTATAGGCATAAGAACCAACAGGAGGACCAATAGAACTGAATAGAAGATCCAGATATTAATCCACAGACCTTTGAACACCTGATTTTTGACAAAGAAGCAAAAATATCAAATGGAAAAAAGAAAGCATATTTAACAAATGGTGCTGGCATAACTGGATATCAACATGTAGAAGAATGAAAATAGACCTATATCTATCACCATGCACAAAACTCAAGTAAAAATGAATCAAAGACTTCAACATAAAGCCAGCCACACTGAACCTTATAGAAGAGAAAGTGGGAAGTACACTTAAATGCACTGGCACAGAAGACCACTTCCTAAATAGAACCCCAGCAGCACAGACACTAAGAGAAACAATTAATAAAAGGGACCTCCTGAAACTGAAAAGCTTCTGTAAAGCAAAGGACAAGGTCAACAAGACAAAACGACAGCCTACAGAATGGGAAAAGATCTTCACTAACCCCACATCAGACAGAGGTCTCATCTCCAAAATATACAAAGAACTCAAGAAATTGGTCCTCAAAAGAACACATAATCCAATTTTTTAAAAATGGAGTACAGACCTAAACAGAGAACTCTCAACAGAGGAATCTAAAATGGCTGAAAGACACTTAAGGAAATGTTCAACATCCTTAGTCATCAGAGAAATGCAAATCAAAACAACTATGAGATTCCATCTTATGACCTGTAGGAATGGCCAAGATCAAAAACACTGATGACAACTTATGCTGGAGAGGTTGTGGGGAAAAGAGAACACTTCTGCATTGCTGGTGGGAATGCAAGCTGTACAACCTCTTTGAATGTCAGTGTGGCAATTTCTCAGAAAATTAGCAAACAACCTTCCTCAAGACCCAGTAATACCACTTTTGGGTATATATCCAAAATATCCTCAATTGTGCCACAAGGACATGTGCTCAACTATGTTCATAGCAGCATTGTTTGTCATAGCCAAAACCTGGAAACAACCTAAATGCCCCTCAACCAAAGAATGGATAAGGAAAATGTGGTACATTTACCCAATGGAGTACTACACAGCAGAAAAAAATAACGACATCTTGAATTTTGCAGGAAAATGGATGAAGCTAGAAAACATCATTTTGAGTGAGGTAACCCAGACACAGAAAGACAAGTATCACATGTACTCACTTATAAGTGGTTTTTAAACATAAAGCAAAGAAAACCGGCCTACAAATCACAATCCCAGAGAACTTAAACAACAATGAGGACACTAAGAGAGTCTTTTTCTACATAGGAAGTAGAAAAAGACAAGATCTCCTGAGTAAATTGGAAGCATGGGGACCTAGGGGTAGGGGGGGGAGAGATTGAAGGGGGGAGGGGAGAGGCAGGGAATGGAGCAGAGAAAAATGTAGACCTCAATAAAAAATCAATAAAAAAAAAGAGGAAAAAAAGAACCAGATGTTATCACTGAATAGTGCCAGTCCTGGGTTTGCCAGGCAGTCCCCAGCTAGTTGGTGGGAGGGGGGACAGTGGCATGTGACCTGCAGGCTACAAGCACAAAGTTAGAGCCTGGCAAACCTCAGGGAGGCCAACATCAAGGGCAAGGCGGGGCCTGAAACATGGGACCTGACGGGAAGGCCCTGCCTAACTGCAAGATCACCCTGACTCTGGCCAACAGGAGATATCCAATACAAATCCCCACGGTTGTCCAGTATTTATGGTTTGTCAGAAATCAGAAACTTTGAACAAGACCAATGACTTGCTGCATTGAATATTTGGATGTAAAGCTGTTTGGGCAAATATATATACTTTGTGACACACGGCAGTTTCCAATGCCACTATGAAGAAGGCTGCAGTGTATGGGTGGAAAAGTCCTTCCTGAGCAGAGCCAACAGGGTGGTGTACATCACCCTGGCACTTGTGCACACTCAGTGCCAAAACACACTGCCCAGCCACATGATCCCCCTTGATCTGAGCAATGACAACATGTCAGAGATGAAGAACAGTTTATTTTCTGAATTGGATCTCCTTGAAAGACCTCTATGATCTATGCTGTCCCTGGAGGCCACTTTAGTGTCTGTGGTCCATTGCCTGAGGCCATGTTGAAACCTGAGGTTCATGTGGATGTCTGTGCTATATGCTGCTGCATGAAGCCTTGCTGATTTTGATGTCTATGGGCCAGGCTGTTGCTAGGGACCATATTGGTGCACTTGACCTGTGCTGCCCCAGAGACCATTTTTATATCCTTAGCCTGTGATGATCAGTGGCCAGTGCTGTGCCAGAGGATCATGTTGGTATGTGTGATTTATACTACCACCAAAGCCTGTGCTGAGGTCCATGGCTCATGCTGATGCCGGAAACCATGAGGATGTCCATGATCCATGCTCCCACTAACTATAAATGCCAAGGGAGTTATTTTTTGCAGTGATATTGACAACTGCAGTCTTGCAGTCGAGAAAGAGAGACATAGAAGGCTGCAGTAATACCTCCTACTCCCACGCCTGTCCCATTCCTTCACCTCCCAAAAAGTAACAGTGGACCCAGGAAACCATAAGAAAGAACTCTGAAAAGTTATGATGAGGATGCTGGAGTGTAGCTCTCCGCAGTTGAGGGCTTATTGTGAAGGTTTGGATAGGGAAAGGTTCAGTTTTCTTTAAGGGGCTGCATATTGGGAATTTGACCAGGCTCCAGTGAATATATAGACAACACAAATTGGGCTTCTGTTTTTTTGTTTGTTTTGTTTTATTGTTTTACTTTTCTTCTTTCTGTTGCAGGGGTAGGTCACAAGGGTGAGGGGTGACCTGAGAGGACTGGGAAGTGAGTGTGATCAGAGTGCATGATGTTAAGTTCTCAAATAATCAATAAAGATATTATGAAAAACAAAAAATTATAAAAAATATTATGAAAAATATTTTTAAAAAACAAACAAAATTATTCTTCCTCTCTTCTCATGACCCCTTTTCTACTTTTGTGATCCACATAAAGATATATATAAATATACATGCATATGTATAATTTTAATCTAAGTTCTCTATATGAGAGAAAATATAAAAATAACTGTCCTTCTGACTTGCCCTGCCTCCTTCTTACAAAAACCCTTATGACTATATTAGGCCTACTTAGATAACCTAAGATAATCTTCCCATCTCACATTTGGGGATGTGTTATCTTTTGCCATTAAAAGTCTAGGAAATGAAACAGACATCTTTAGAAGAAGGGGAACGTTACCCAACGTACCATAGAACTGACCAGAACCATAGTATTCCTGGGCTTAACATGAAGTATTCTGAAAAAAAATCCCTCCTGCATTCAAGAGTCCTGATACTCTTACTTCTTCCAGTTTAAGTCTTCATTTGAGATCAAGGCACAGGCTGAATTATAAAATTAATGCCCTGCAGATGGGTACAATTCCACCTTATATTATGAACCTAGGACCCTTCTCTCATCCTCAGTGGACCACAAGCTAAGGAAAAGGAAATAGGTGTAGAAAAAGCGTAAAGGAAAATTATAAAACTATGTCATCTCCAACCCCAACAGAAGAGTACTGGAAAAGCCAGAAAATAATGACAGCACAGAAACAGAGGTGAACCTAGGAAACTTGCCGCCAGTGCACTGGGCACCTCGCTTTCCAAAAATACAATCTATGGGAATCAGCATTGTGCCATGTGGCTCAAAGTCTGGATTCAGATTTTCCCAATATCTCAGAATCCCACATACTACTAATTTACATAATAGAATGAAACTTGTTTTTAAAGTCACATAAACTTGTTTTATAGAAAACATTTTACATTTTCCAAGAAAATGCTCTGACTTCCCTCAGTGATGTACCTGGTTAATCAAAATAAACCCTTTCTTTCCCACTAAGTTGTTTGTGGCTAGAGTGTTTTATCACAGCAACAGTAAACCAACTAGGACAAAGCTATGGTATACAGACACACTGGAATTATTTTCAAGTACAAGGAAGATTAATATTATATGATTTTCAGAAAAGTAGACACAACTTGAGATCATCACATTAAGTTAATAGAGTCAATCTCAGAAAGACAAATACATGTTTTCTCTTATTTTTAGTTTCTACATTTTAAATGACTAATGAAATCATGTTTGTATATATTCCATGAAAGTAGAAACAAATTGTCTGTGGGAAGTGGGAGAATTAGAAAGGGGAGAGGAAGAGGATGTGAAGGGCAATATCTCAAAGTACATTTATACTTCTATTAGCATGCCCTGATGTAGCCCACTGTTGTGCACAATGAATATACACCAATGAATTTTTATTAATTGTTTTATTTTTGATATTATAATCATATCATTCCCCTTCCTCCATCTAAACTCTCCTATATACCACTTCTAGCTCTCTTTCTAATTCATGCCCTTTTTAATTAATTGTTATTATGTGTGTGTGTGTGTGTGTGTGTGTGTGTGTGTGTGTGTGTGTGTGTGTGTGTATTCCCCAAAACGCAAATACAATATGTTCAGTCTATATAATGTTACCCATAGATATGTTTGGAGCTAACCATTTGATATTAATAAACAGTTGGAATGCTGTTCCCTGTCAAAACTTTCTACTGTTCTCTGCATTCCTTAGTTGTCTGTAGTTCTTTGTTTAGGGTTGAGGCCTCCTGAGGTTTCCCCTGTCCATGTTGACATGTCTTTTTTTTTTCTTGCTCATGCTTAGGAGGTAACACTGGTAAGATTTTATGTGTATATCTTCTGATATTCCCAGGAGACACAGTTTCACGGCAAACTTCCTGCTCCACTAGTCCCTTCTTCTGCAATGATCCCTGAGCCTTAGTTTTTTATGTGTTGTAGACACATCAGTTAGGACTGGACTGCGCAACTCTACATTTTGACCAATTGTAGCTTTCTGTAATGGTCTCTGTCTATTGCAAAAAGCTTTCCTAATAAGGAGTAAGGACTACCCTTATCTTTGGGTACAAAAACAAATATTTAGAATGTAGTTAGAAATCAAAATAAAAAGAAATCATTGTAAGGGTAGAGGGGATAGCAGGCCACAAGTGATCTGTTGGTGGAGATGGGAAAAGAGGGGACTCTAGTTAGTGATGAGGAAGGAGATAAACACAGAAGAGAAGAAGGTAAAATGATAAGGATTTCTCAAAAATAAATAGGAAATCATACTATTAACTCTTTCCCTAAAAATACCTATAATACTCATAAGTAGATATATGGATATACATATATAATTTAAATGAAAAATTTGTATTTGGGTTGACAATGCTCCCTACAACAGCCAAATATTATCTAATGAAAGCACCAACATCAGGCATGAGAAGCCCTCTTTTGGGTTTTTGGTCATGGATATCCAAGAGACTCCAAAAATATTATGACTGCAATTGCCTTTCAATTTAATGAACAAATTCATTGTTTTTCTCAACTATGATGATGAGAGGCATATTAATAAGACTTTAGATGGTAGAACTCACAACCTGTTCAGATACCTACATGATATAAGCTTTCCAAAATGTTTGCGCAACTTTTGAGAAACATAGACGTAATTACATCCTGGACGTTAACTCACCAGCTAATTAAAAGCCATAAGCTACAATGTAAGAGGATCGATCTGCAAAGCAGAAAGAGGAAGTAGAAAAGTACAGGGAACTACAGAAATAAGCAAATGTTATAGCTTCCATGTTACCCTGGAGAATGTTCAGTCCTCAATACAAACTGGTTCTTCAATTTTTCCAAAGTTCCTTACCTTCATCTGCAATCCTAGTAAAACTCCACCACTGATGTCCCAGAACATGGTTTTGTTCCTTGCAACTTAAAAGATGAAATAAACTTATTTTGTGAGGTGAAATTTGTTGTTATTTCTCTGGATTCATTGCCATAATACAGTCATTTCCCCTTTTCACAAAAATGGACACTATAGAAATCAAATCTGGCAGTTTAGGGAGACAAGGTTTTAGTTTCCTAAACAAAACTCTGGTAGCAACTACTGGAAATGGAAAAAAAAAATCTCGAACTAGAAAGAAAAATGGTACTTCCCATTTTCCTTCTCTTCTTCACTCTGCTTAAATACGTTCTCAGAACAGACTGAGTAAGTGTTTGCCATAAAGGGAACACTTACTACAAGGCTGTTGTGCTAAACCATATACATAGATGTAGATAGCAGATTTCTTAGTTTTATTTGGGTCACTTTAGATTTTACTTTAAACCATACCAACCAACCACACTACCAAGTGTTGTAAGAAAGCTGCTTGTTTGTTCCCAGCTGCCCAGACCTAAAATAACCACACAGAAACTGTATTAATTAAATCACTGCTTGACCTATTAACTCTGGCTTCTTATTGGCTAGCTCTTACATCTTAATTTAACCCATTTCTATTAATCTCTGTATCACCACGTGGCTATGGCTTACTGGCAAGGATTCGTCTGATGTCTCTCTCTCTCTGGTGGGGCTACGTGGCTTCTCCTGACTCTGCCACCTACTTTCTCCTAGCATTCAGTTTAGTTTTCCCCACCTAGCTCTACTCTACCCTATCACAGGCCAAGACAGTTTCTTTATTCATTAACCAGTAAAATCAACACATATACAGAAGGACATTCCACACCAACCAAGCATGGGTGGCATGCAAGGACCTGGAAGGTAAGGCTTGGTGTCCAATAGTTCCAGGTTGAGCATTTCTTCCACAGTGATGTTCACCCTCTGAAACTGTTTCTGGAAGAGTGTCAGCTACTTTCTGTGAAACCATTGCTCAAGATTCCTCTCATTATGTTTCTATTCCTATATTGTGAAAAATCAATATAAATTAAAAGATAAAAAAGACTTAATTGCTTCTTGTATCTACAATGTATGTGCCTTACATGTGTGCTTGTCATCTGTTCCAGTGGGTAGCATGTATGATTGAATACATGAAAAATTAATCAGGAAACAATGTGTCTTGCTTTACAGGAAGGAAAACACTACTCTTTACTGGAGCCAGTTACTGTTGTGTAATCTATACATGTAATTAGGATTTTGTCCAATCACAGTAAAATGACAAGCAAAGTTAACTCTTTCTGTTTCTCTCTGTCTTTTTCATACACACATACACACACACACACATGCATGTTATAAGTTTATGAGTGTATTAGTTGCCGACAGTTTCCATTTAAAGGATAACTGAGTTATCCTGAGACAGGATGCTTTCTGTTATTCTCAGCACCTGAAGAAAAGTGTCAGGGGTATTTATAAAGCAAGTGGCCTTGTATTTATTTACTACTACTAACAGTATTAACTGCTGAAGCTAGACAAATACCACATGACACAAAGGATAATCAACATTCTGCCAGGGTCTTAGATAATCCAAGTTTACAAAGATTAAGGCACCTAACACTGAGAAGCTCAGCAAGCAAAGAAACTGGGACCCTAAAGCTTTCCCAAAAGCTAGACGTAATAAAAAATTAAATAAAAAAGCAAGCATAACAGAAATAATCATAAAACAAAATGAAACTTTAAACGTGAGATGCAAATATTTAAAGAATGCATAACAGTGTTAAGTCAACCCTATCTAGACATGGATTTTGTTTCAGAAAATGTAAATTTAAAATTAGACCAATCTTTAAAATGACATAAAATTGATTGTTGCAGGTACTAAGGTTGGAGGAACAAGATTTAGAAATACTAACCAGAAACTTTGAAAACCTAAAAAAAGTCTTTTCAAGTAAAATCATTTTAACATCCAAAAACCACAATTTTGAATCCCCTCCTTGCAGTTTCAGGGAACATCCACAGCCTCCACTTCACTTCTGGCCACAGCAGAGGTGGAACTGCATCTCCACGATCTCCACTCCTAAAAAAGACTGACATCAACTCAGTCCAAGGATAGTTTTCTTCTTAAATTCGTGCAGCCAGAAAATCTCAAATAGTACTTTGACCAAAATCTTGTAGTGTTTTGATGCATAGTGAGATCTACTTTTAATTATCCCCACTACTATTATTCTGAGACTCTGCTATATGTCAAAACCAGCCCTTGGCAATCGAAACACAAAGACAGAGACATCGTGAACTAGAAAGTCTTCATTAAGGGTGTTTTGAATATAGTCTTGCTGCCACTAAATAGTAACCCAGATCATACTAACAAAACCAAATTTTTATCATTCAACAAAATTCTTGACAAAATTAAGCAAATTTCAACAGATATTGACATATTACTGAGGAAGTTGATTTTATCTGTAAGTAAATACTGCTAGGATGCTTTATAAAATCTTGTTTTTTAACTAATTTACTACACAGTTTGGGTCATGCTATCAATGTTTATTTTCTTATCATTTAATAAAATCTGATCTTTTAATTCAGTTTCTATGTTTTAAAAAATCACAAAAATAAAAGTCAAACTCATACAAGCTTTTACTGTACTCTGCTGTTGAATGATACTTAAGTGTCATCTAGCATGCTTTTATATATAGTCTTAATGATTAGCTCTGAGGTAGCCTGAACATGTAGAAATATATAGATATCCAGTGTTCTAAATACGTTATCCTCATAGACCAGGATATAAATATTGACATTCTCAGAGAAATGGAAGTGCCCAATAAAAAATGTAAATGAAAATAATTCCAAAGACTGTGTATTTAAAATGTTCAATACTTTTAATAGCTATGTTAGCAGAAATTCCTAAGTCATATTTTTAGCAGCAGAAAAATATATGCCTGGCTTTAATATTCTTTTATTATTGTATTATTAGAAAACTTTTATTTGTTGGACCATTTTACATGAAAGCAATTGAGCCAACCAGGGCATTTATTATTTTAACAGAAATTATTGCTGGAGGAAAATTCTGCATGTATGCTACCCAAATACAAACTGCAATCACATGTTTAGTTACCAGGGAAAGCAGAAGAGATATGATGCTAGGATTTAACTTCCTTTAGAGTCCAAAGAAAGAGAAGGTTTCTATTGCCTTTATAGCTTGAAAGCAAGTGAAACAAGCTTTTCACTCTCCAATGCATTCTTGTTTAAAACACTCTGCAATTTAAATTCACTTCCCAGAATATAAAATCAGATCATTTAAGAGGAGGAAAACGATCCAAGAAAAAAAGCCATGTGTCATTAATTCAGTTATAAATTATTAGCCAAAAGCAGCTTCTCAGCATTTGTATTTGATGAACAAAAATTGATTGCTTCAAGGGCATTTCAATCCTTTGATGTTCCCATCTTTTAGCTCACCACAAATCTGAATCCTTAACAGAATGATTATAGCATTATAGTAATCCTGAGAGCCAATACTAAAGGATTTGCAAGAGCAATTGAGATCAATAGTTTGAAAAAAGAATGTCTTTTTGAATTGACAGTGCTGTCTCGCCTGATCGTGAACCTGAACAAAATAAACGGAGTCTAAGTACACAGGCAATAGCACAGGCTGAGCTGCTGCGATGAGGCGGGTTCTGAGCCGCTGAATAGACCTGAGCACTGAATATTTCTAAAGGATTAAACCCAAACTAATGGCAACCCAAAGATATTTTGCAAACAATCAGTCTCCTGGTAAAATAGTTAAGATAATACATTAAGGGTCTTGATTTGGTATTCAAAGGAGTGAGTTCAGCCACAGGTTCAAACATTTGCCTTTGCATAGTTTGAGATTATGGGAAATTGGATTAGAGGTAACATTGTCTTAATGGTCATCTACTTTGGACTACTTTGAAAATGAGAATCCCTACAGCATTCCAGAATGGACTGGAAAGGACCATATCCTCCACATATAACATATTAGAAACCCAATAGCCCAGGAATGTGTGAAGACACAAATGCCCACATCTATGGGATTTCCAAATTGTAACATTATTTGATGCCTCAAAAGACAGAAAAAGACAGCGGATTGTTAAAGGCTCCTTGAACAATTCAAGGATTAGCATAAAATTATACATAAAGGAGGGTTAGAGCAGCCATACACTTGCTCACCACAGTGGGGGCATTGTTAGTGAACACAAATGGACTCTAAGAAAGTGTGATGGCATTTTAACATCGCCTAAGGACCTGCAGGTTTGAATGTTGATGTATATATTCTCCAAGTCTTTGTTTCCTCAACAAGGAGTAAGCTTCGTCCACTGGAAAAAGAAGTTAGGAGGCTCAGATGGCACACATCTGGAGAACATCCCATGGAAAAATTGTGAATGGGTAAGTAATCTCTTTCAGAACCAAGACAAGGAGTGGTAATTTATGGTTTAACAGACTGTGAAACCTACCATTAATTCTAACATACAGACTTTAACCAAGTGATTGGGAAGAGTGAAGTAAGTGCAACAATGAACAGAAGCAAAACAACAGTTCTAAATAATGTGAATTTCACATTATTGTCATTTGAAGGTCAAAACCTTTTCTATGACCACTTACATTTCTGCCACTATACAGGGTAGCCTGGCTGACTGATACTCTGTGAGGGTACAGATCTTGGCATTTCTGGCATCTGAAGACGTGGCACAAATTAAAAGTGTTTTAAAGTCAATTCTTGAGAGCTGAGTTGGATTAAACAGGCATTTTATTGTGAGGCTATGCATATAACATGTGATCGCTAAAGTTAACCTTTTTCTCAAGCTTTTTAAAATGTTTTGTAGCTGTTCTTGTCCAAATGAATCAAAAGAAGAATAAGCGGGAACTAGCATAAATAATAGCTGCCTTAAAGGGGAGCAGAAAAATTGATGGCTCTACAAATGGCAGCCACCTGTACCAGGAAAGCTCAAAGAAAGAGAATAAGGACTTAAGGAAAAAGAATAATTGGAGATGTGACAGCAAAGAATAGAAATCACTCTCCAGAAGGTGTTTAAAAAGTTCTCCTCCCTCCTACTTAATCACTGTTCCCTTAAGCCCATAAATTAAAATGCAATGCATATGTTATGTGCATTATGAGTACGAGTACTCACATAATCTAAAGCATCTTAACTCTGCCCAGATTGTTTTCATACTGACATCCTCAACCCTATTAATGATGAAAGAATACCAAGCTTTTAAAATGACCTCCTCTGCATCACATTCTACTAGTATTGTGTTGAATTATGGCAATGATGGTCTGTTACCTTCTTGTGAGCAGAAGTGTAAATGATGTTTCATTAAATGTATAAGAGATTTGCACAGGAGTACGGCACACTTTGTGATTTTCATGTTAACTTGGAGACAATTCAGTAATACCTTTATTACATTCATCTAAATGTTTTAAATGAGTATATCGTTAGTAATATGTAACTATCTAGGTAAAATTATTAAAATAATGAAAAACGTATAACTCTAACTTTTTTCCTCTTCTTCTTTTCTGGGTTTTTTACTGTTCTTTTTTTTCTTTTTTATTGTTCTTTTTTTAATTGCTTTATAAATAATACCATTCAAAATTTCTACCTCCTCCCCTCCTCCCATTTGCCTCCCACTCCCCCACTCCCCCTCCCCCTCCAGTCCTAAGAGAGGACAGGGTACCCTGCCCTGTGGGAAGTCCAAGGCCCTCCCCCCTCCATCCAGGCCTAGGAAGATGTGCATACAAACAGACTAGGATCCCAAAAAGCCAGTACATGCAGTAGCATCAAATCCCAGTGCCATTATCATTGGCTTCTCAGTCAGCCCCCATTGTCAGCCACATTCAGAGAGTCCAGTTTGATCACATGCTCGTTCAGTCCCAGTCCAGCTGGCCTTGGTGAGCTCCCATTAGATCAGTCACACTGTCTCAGTGGGTGGACGAACCCCTCACAGTCCTGACTTCCTTGTTCATCTTCTCCCTCCTTCTGCTCTTCACCTGGACCTTGGGAGCTGAGTCCAATGCTCCCATGTGGGTCTCTGTCTCTATCTCCATCCATCGTCGGACGAAGTTTCTATGGTGATATTCAAGATATTCATCAGTGTGGATATGGGATAAGACCATTTCAGGCACCCTCTCCTCTACTGCCCAAGGACCTAGCTGGGGGACATCTTGAATTTTGTATGCAAATGGATGGAAATAGAAAACACTATCCTGAGTGAGATAACCCAGACCCAAAAAGATGAATATGGTATGTACTCACGCATTAGTGGATTCTAGCCATAAACAAAGGACATCGAGCCTATAGTTCACAATCCTAGAGAAGCTAAATAATAAGGTGAACCCAAAGAAAAACATATAAAGATCCTCCTGGAAATTGGAAGCAAGCAAAAGTTGGGAGCATGGGATGGGGGTGGGGGTGGAGTGGGAGGAAGGGGAGAGGGGGAGAGAGAAAGGAGAAGGGGAGGATTGGGGAGAGCTTGGGGGAGTGGGGTGGTTGAGATGGAGGAAGGGCAGATATGGGAGCAGGGAAGAAGATATCTACATTAAGGGAGCCATTTTAGGGTTGGCAAGAGACTTGGCTCTGGAGGGGTTAACTCTAACTTTTCAATAATTCATTTTAATCAATATAATTAATAGCAAAGGCCAAAGAGAAATAAAGCACTCTAAGGAGCCAGTAAATGTATTTGAGATTTCCCTTGTGGCTCAAGATGTGTCTTTGCTGTGAGACAAGAATATGGATATCTCCTCCCCAGATCTAGCATAGAGCTTTGTGGTGGTTTGAAAGAAAATGGCCCCCAAAGGGAGTATCACTATTAGGAGGCGTGGTCTTTTTTGGAGGAAGTATGTCAGGCTTTAAGGACACATAAATGTTCAAGATACTTCCCAGTCACTCAGATCACTTCCTGTTGCCCATACAAAATGTAGGACTCTCAGCTCCTTCTCCAGCACCATGTCTGCCTGCATGTGACCATGTTGCACCATGATGACAATGTGGACTAAACCTCTGAAAGTGTAAGCCACCCTAATTATTTTTTTTCTTTATAAGAGTTGCCATGGTCATAGTGTCTCTTCACAGCAATATAAACCCTGACTAGGGATGAAATGCTGTCATGGATCAAAGTAGAAATTATTTATCTCTGAGGTTCAATTTCAAGAATGAGTTAGTGTAAAGTGTTTCAAATATATGAATATGCACTGAGACAGGAAACAGGCAGTTTTTACAATAGGCAGAGAGAGAAAAAAAAAGAGCATTTCTTCATAGAATGACACCATCCATTCACCCAAAAGAATTGTATCAACAAAAATTCTGCCATATGGACCAATTTAAATTCTATAACTACTTCCTCACATTGAACTTCTCCATTCCTATGTATGCTAGATATTACACACAGTGGCTTCTAAATGGCTAGGGTGTCATCTGGACTCGTATGCTATCGTGAACCTCCCAGTTTCTTACTTTGATACCATATAGAGACAATCTATTTCTCTACTTGTAAATATATATCATCCTTGAAACCTCACTCTGAGATTGGGAAGTTCTCTTGGGACCTCTCTACATCAGCTGGGAACTTTCTCTCTTTGGCCTTTCACTTATTATCATTCTCACTATTTGATTTATTCCTGTTCCTGTGGCTCAGCCCTTGCCCACAAGATAAACTCTCTGAGAACAGAGAAATCTGAAACAGCCTTCACAAAAACTACATCAAGGATAAATGAATTTAATTACTTATCATTTCTTAATCTTGCAACAAAATTATAAAATTAGGCAAATTCTAGATTTGTATAACTAAAATAGAAATATTCTGTCTTTGAGTGCTAAAACAAGTAACTATTTAAACCACAAGGAGACCATGTTTGACTGCCTAGAAACCAAACCATGAGACAAAAATGAAGGGGACTCGGGTGGATATCTTGTGTCCTAAACTCTGATGATGACTGATGAGAACCAGAAGTATAGGTATTTGGTACTAGACATATTGAATACAAAGAGTATTAATTATACAGATGGAGAATACTTCATAAAACTGAAGGACAAGAATGTGCTAGAAATACCATGCCAAGGACCCTGGAGGTCTACTCACTTTAAAGCTCTCAAAATTCCACTTAGTTTCTATCTGCTACTTGTTCCATTCATTTCTTCCTTTGCAGTCAAGGTTTCTCTACTTTTCTCCACCTACCATAAAATATGAAGGCCTAATGGCTCCCAGGTTTGCCTGGTTATAAAATACAGTTCCAGCCTCAGGACTCAATGCCAAATCCTTTGGGAAAAGAGAAAATTGTTTTGGCTTAAGTCAGTTGTTCAAAACACCTTGACTAGAGAGATGGGGGAGGGACTTCACAGGTGTCCGATGCAGGTATAATGGCTGTGATTCAGAAATGTTTCTTATTCAGAAAACACTACAGGCATTAAATTTCATAGTGCAGGGAGATTGGCCAATGCTTTTGCTAACACTAATATTGGAAATTTCTGCCCCATCCATTCTCCACTGCATCTGTGACGAAAGGAGCCATGGTCCTGATTGTACCTGGAGTGGTAAGTGTCTGCGGTCCTGACAGGAGGGCACCTCTCTCTGGACCCTAGCCCTCTGGAGGTACATCCCACGCCCCTCCCCCACTCAGCAAAGTCCCAGAGACCTAGGAGCAGCCTCACCACACTGACAACCATCACCCATCGCACCACCCACCACCAGAGATTTGGCCTGACTATACCTGGACAGGTAAGTGTCTGGGTTCCCAGCCGGAGAGCCCAGGTGTCTAGGCCCTAGACCATGGAGTTACATACCATGTCCCATCTCTACCCACCAAAGCCCCAGAGACCCCAGAGCAACCTCACCACAACCGCAACCATCCCTCACCCATCTGTGACCACCAAAGCCTTGGCCCTGACTACACCTAGAGAGAAGCCCCCAGAACCACATCAGTGACCACCAGAGCCCACAGGCCCCACCTGCACTTGAAGGAAGAGATGAGTAGATGACAGTGTAAGAATACATTCAATAGTATAAAGATCAGTATAGCACCACCAGAAACAAGTGGTTCTACGTCAGCAAGACCTGAACATCCCAACACAGGTGAAGCAGAATAAAACTGTTCCAGGAGGCCTCTTGTTGGTTCCCAGCTTCTCAGCCCCTAAATAGTCACACAGAAACTGTATTATTTAAATTACTGCTTGGTCCATTAGCTCTAGCTTCTTATTTGCTAACTCTTATATATAAATTTAACCCGTTTCCATTAATCTGTGTATTGCCATGTGGCAGTGGCTTACTGGGTAAAATTCCGGCTACTGTCTCTGGTGGTGCTACATGGCTTCTCCCTGATTCCGCTCTTCTTTCTCCCAGCATTCAGTTTAGTTTTCCCCTCCTAACTAAGTTCTGCCTTGCTATAGGTCCAAAGCAGTTTCTTTGTTCATTAATGGTAATCACAGCACACAGAGGGGACTCCCACATCAATGTGGGATTTCTCTCTGTGTGCTGTGATTACCATTAGTGAATAAAGAACTGGCTTGGCCTATAGCAAGGCAGAACTTAGGTAGGTGGGGAAAGCTAAGCTGAATGCTGGGAGAAAGAAGGACAGAATCAGGGAGACACCATGGAGCCAATGCCAGAGACAGACATGCTGAAACTTTGCTGGCAAGCCACTGCTATGCGGCGATACACAGATTAATGGAGATGGGTTAAATTAATATAAGAGTTAACCAATAAGAAGCTAGAGCAAATGGGTCAAGCAATGACTTAATTAATACAGTTTCTGTGTGATTATTTCGGGTCTAAGCTAGTCAGGGAGCTGGGAACCAACAAGCAGCTCTCATTCCCTCCAACACCACATCAGAAAATGACCTTAAAATTAACTTTATGAAGATGATAGAGGCCCTTAAAGAGAAAATGAAAAATTCCCTTGAAGAAGTGAAGGAAAATACAAACAAAAAGTTAGAAGAAATCAACAACTCCCTTTAAAAAAAATCAAAGAAAACCAAGAAAAAACAATCAAACAGGTGTAGGAAATAATTCAAGACTTGAAAACGAAAATAGAGGCAATAAAGAAAATACAAATTGAGGGAATTCTGGAAATAGAAAATCTGTGTAAATGATCAGAAACTATAGATACAAGCATAACCAAGGAAATACAAGAGATAAAAGAGAGACTCTCAGGCCTTGAAGATACAGTAGAGAAAATAGTCAAAGAAAATGTTAAATCCAACAAATTCTTAACACAAAATATCCAGGAAATCTGAGATACCATGAAAAGATCAAACCTAAAAATAATAGGACTGCCAGACAAATACTTAACAGAGAAATAAAGAAACTAACAGATGCTATGACTCAAATGGGTTTAACAGACATCTACAGAACATTCCACCCAAACACAAAAGATATACCTTCTTCTCAGCACCTCATTAAACCTTTTCTAAAATTAACCACATACTTGATAGCAAAGCAAATCTCAACAGATACCAGAAAAAGTTGGAATAACCCTCTGCATCTTATCGGATCACTATGGCTTAAAGTTAGAATTCAACAACAACTCTAGTTGCAGAAATCCCACAAACTCATAAAAATTGAACAATGCTCAACTTAATCACTAATAGGTCAAAGAGAAAATAAAAAAAGAAATTAAAGACTTCCTAGAATTCAATAAAAATGAATGCACAGCATACCCAAACCTATGGGACACTTTGGAAGCAGTATTAACAGGAAAGTTCAGAGCACTAAGTGCCCTCCTCAAGAACCTGGAAAGTTCTAAGTAAAATTTACTGCTAAAAAAATTGCAGTTGTCTTTGGAATTCTATAGTGTCACCCAAAGGTAACAGTTATAATCTCTCACTTAAGGTATCTATCAGATACTTTTAACGTAATTATAATTATCAATTTAAGATTTTACTTGTAGTTGGACCCAGCAGACCTGGATACAAGTTACAAATAATATCAAATGAGGCTTAGAGAAGTAAAGTACATTCTCAAGTATGACACAGATAAAAATGGCAAAACCAGGTTTCAATCAAATGAAACACACTAGCAACCAAAATGTACTTAGTCTGTCTAAAATTTATTCAGAAAAGAGAGACTGGAGCTGCCTGGTGCCAGATCCTCACATATGGCTGAGAAATTCAAATAACATACATATTTCTTACCTCCCTTGTGAGATAAGGTAAATATGTTGAACTTTGAAAGTGAAACTTATGGGGCTGAAGATATGGCCCAATGAGTAAGAGTGCCTATTTGCTCTTTAACCAGTGAAGGCCTAGCTTTGAATTTTCAGCACCCTGGCGCATGTGTCTGTCCCCGCAGCATTAGGGGATGGAGACAGGCAGATTCCTAAGGCTGACTGGCCAGGTAAACCTGGTTGAAATGGTGAACTCTGTTCCAGTGAGAGACCCTGTCTCCAGGCAAAATAGCAGAGAATGATTGAAGAAGACATCCAACATCTTGCTCTGGCCTATACAAACACACACACATGCACACATGTGCATGTGCAAACAGACACACACAGAGAGAGACAGAAACTGTAACTTAAGTCAAAAAGGCAGCAAAAGCTACAAAACACAAAATTCAACAATTTAAGGCAAAAAAAAATTATGGCCCCTGAAGGCAGCCAAGCACGTGTGTTTTACACTATCTGAGAGACACACTCAATACACAGGTCATAGGAATTAAATTCTTCTTTGGTTTGTGTAAATTGAGGATGAATTAAGAGTTTTTGTCAGAGGAAAAAGCTTTCCAACCAGGTTTTGCTCACTGAAGTTAGGGAACAGTTAGTTTTAAAATAAGTGCACTTAAGAACAGCGTTTGATCTGCCAACAAGTAAACCAAGAATTCAGTAAAATGGAAAAAGTTTTAAAGTCTGGAAGTGATATAAAATTGTCTTGAAAAATAAAATGCTTCAGTTGTGTGATAGTGGCTTAGTTCCAGGTCTGATGTAAGTGTAGGATCCAGAGATTTCCTGAAGTAAGTTTATATGGCTAGAGAAGTGTTATGTATTCTGGTCAGCTCTGATACCCTTTCAGCATTGACCCATTACCAGTTTCCTCTAGCTGTTGGGAGTTCTCATAGTTCCAAGATGGTATTGGTGAGCTAGCCTGTGCCTTTCAAAGTCATTATTATCATTTCAAGACACATTTCCCCATGACTTGGGTGGGACCCCGAGATGCTCTCAAATCACAAATACAGTTTCCATAGAGGTGATTCTTCTCTTAACATTAATACCCACTCTGTATGAACTGCAAAGAACATAAAAGTATCAGCAGATGGGAAGCAAGTTCAGAAATTAGGGTAAACTGGAACTGGAAACGAACTCAAGAAAAATCCTGTTGGGCTGAATAAGAAGCGTACAGTAGAAGAGAAATCTGAATGTGATTATTATAGGGGAAGAGGATGCCTGGAATTTGAGGGAGAAGAATGCACAGTGGGAAACCCCAAAATATGCTTTTTCTCTCTGAAGTCAACAAAAGAGGCTTGACATCCTCCTTAAACATCACAACTAGCTTTGCCAAAAAGTTTGACATAAAGATAAGATGAGAAGGAGCGTGCAACAGAAACTCAGAGTTCACTGAGCAAAAATTGTCCATAGTCTTATTAGAAATAAAACTGATAAATTCGTCCTGGCTAGTAAAACACTCTGGTTATTATATATCCTGTATATTACAAGTTTCCAAATATATGAATGAATATCTTTCTTAAACATGAGTTGGCACAAACTGTTTCAAACCTTCTTCACATGCATGCATTATGTGCATTAAGTAGACTACATTTTTCTTTCACTTACTTGTGTGGGAGGCCCCTAAGGATCTCATTCTGTGGCAGGCACAACATCATTTAGCACCATTTATCATTTGGTTGAAGATGTGTGAAATCACTAGTTAACAGAATTCCCTTTGACAGTCTGTCATATGAAAAACCAGCTTCTATTGTTTGCAGTATGTGCTCTCTGTATAAATTAAAATATTATGACAGAACTCTAAACCACAGCTAATATTGTCATTATCATATTATTAGACAAAGGTCCCTTATGTGTTAGGAATTCCATGTGGCAGACCTAGATAGATGACACCCACCACATTCCACTTCCTCTTTCTCCCTCCCTCTGCTCCGACAGGTTAAGATACCCTTTAGCACTTTGTCATCTTGATGCTTTTTAACTTGGTCAGTACTTTCTTATATTCCTATGAGTTGGGGATACATTTGCTAAGTTAGAATATGAAAGTAACTCAAGAAAGGAAACTAACAAAATTTGATAGAGTATTAAACATTGTGGAAGAAGGGAGATCTAATAACCCATTAGCATTCTAAGCAGACTGTGTGAAACTCAAACGGTGAGGCTGAACTGGATCTGCCCCTCTCAACATGCACACACATCCCAGGAGTGCCTCCATCCAGGGGCCTCTACACAGGAAGCTGGCCCAGCATCTGGGATTTAATCACCACAGCAGAGAATGTATCTGGGCAGGCCCTCAGCTGGCTTCTCCAAATTTTTCTCATGACTGAATGTTTGATATGGATTAACTCATATGGTTTTCTTTGCAGCTGATTTTTGCAGATATTTGGTCTTTTGACACATTTGTGTTACAAAGAAAAACATATGTCCTGGCCAACTATTTCTACAAGTATAAGTCCCAGGGTTTTCTTATCTTTTGTTGGTAACTTAGTTTTTCTTAAATAAAAAATAACAATAAAAATAATTTAAAATCTTCTTTATTTTCCATTTTAAAGATAGTTTTTATATAAGGGCCATATAACAGTCATATTTAAAATTCCTTAAGATCAATGGCATTGTGGTAAGTAATTTTTATTTAGGAAATAATGATTGTCAGGAGAATTAAGAAACATTAAGTGTGAAAAACAAATTCCTAAGGAATAACAATGTAGAGGGCTGCACTTTGTCTATAAAATTGCTACACCTCATCTGGTGTTTAACTCCACTACAACAACTGATATCTGTATAAGAACCAGTATAACAAAGGTAGTCCAGACAAATCAAAAAACAAATAACTCTGAGATGCCCTTTCTCAGCTAGGTGTCCCAATCCCCAGAGCTTCATCTGATGTACATTTACATTGTTCTCAGCGATGTAATATTTGCCAAATTATCTGAAATAGATTCAGTTATGAAAGTTAGAGTAGCTTGTAGCAACTTATCTCAAGACTGTTTAAATGACTGAGCCAAAAGGTGACTGACGCTTACTGTATTCCATGATTTACTCTGGTCCAACTCACTTCCTTGTGGTTTTAAAATTAAAGTTCCTATTTGGATTCCTGGCTTTCGGTGTAGTTTCCTAAAAATCTGCTCTTATTCCTTGGCATGCAGCTCTGTCCACCTTCAGACTAGCTATGGAATATAAAACCTCACTTGTACTTTGAATTTCTGCCTTCCCCTTCTGGAGCCAGCTAGAGAGAACCCCTGATTTTAAAGGGGTGCCCTGAGTGTGTCCAGACCACTAACCTCTCCATCATGTGAATATCAATCGACTTGTAATTACACTTACAAAATCCCTCTCACAGCAGAATGTGAATTTCTTTGAGTAACTAGTAGATGGGAATTTTGATGTTAGGCCCACATATTTAATTCTGCCTACTAAAAAAGTTTAAAAGTCACTATTTTGTAACACATTAAATCAGGCCTTGGGTCTCTACTCAGGGTTTGAAAGTGTTGCTGCCTTGTGAAAGTTGAGACATTCAGTGTTTTTATTAGTAATCTTAAAGTAACTGGTCACACAGTTGGTAAAATGAAGGATATGGCCTCAAAGCTGAACGTTTTAAATGAGATTAGGAGCAAACAGTTTTCTGTTGTTGCAAAGCTACCTCAAAGACTAGTTCAGACTCTGGGAAGAGGTCCAATTTCAAAACACCAGGCCTTTCAAAACAAAACAGGGCTCAGAAATTCCCCAGCACAAGCAGCTCTACATGAGAACTTCCCCCTCGGCCATTTTTCCTTCATTTTCTGTACATGATGGCCTAAGGACATGATGCTATGCCATGGAAAGGAAAGGAAAGTGTGAACAAGTTCTCCCTCAGGGACAGATGCTTGGTGAGAATGTAATAGTTCCTAAGGCCCCAGTAACAGGACAAATGGTAGAATGCTTGTCTAGACCTTCTGAAGCCTAGTGCACAGGTCTCATGCTTTCTTACTCCACACACCTCCTCAAAACACTCCAAAATGAGCCCATTGCATCTCCCTCCTGTCGCTCAGGTGTCCCACACGTACACTCTGTGAATTGTTTTTCTTTCCCACCCCTCTGCTATATCCCACACACATTCTGTGAATAATTTTAATTATAAATTTCCAAACAAATGAAATTAGGCTTTCTCTCCCAAGCACTAAGGATAGAACCCTAGAATTTTGTTTTGGTTTGGTTTTTTATTTTTTTATTTTTATTTTTTGTATGTTAAGCAATTATTCTACCACTGAATTATAGCCCAGACCTTAGACTTCTAGGGCATGGCCTTGTATGGCTTCATAGCATTTGCACCTATCTCTGCCTCTGTCTCCCTAGTGATGGATTATACCTGTGCACCAGTATGCAAGGCAAGACAAATTTTAAAAACAGGAAGCCAGGCAAGACAGAACGCTCTGTCTCATTATACAAGTAAACAATTCAAATTATTTTTCTTTGGCAGAATGTACCATTAGCGTTATTTTATGTCATTGACAAACTTTACCAGTTCTCCCACACTGAAGCATAGGAAACAATTTAGAATAGTAGTTTTATAGAGATTTGTATGTGGTTATAGGAAGCTTCTGGCCTTGGTTTCTGCAAAATGGTAGTTCAGGTCATCAGCACTGGAATCTCAACCACTGACTATTGTGATAACTCAAGCAAGAATCTAGCCTCACGTACTTGCTGTGTTTGGTCTGCATAATGCCAGTAATAGTGGAACATAATTCAGAAGTCCATAGGGTCTGAGAACACTGCCTGTGAAGTACCCACCACAGAGTTTTCCACACAGTAAGCATCTGATAATTATTCATCACTTTGATTACACAGAGGGCTGAACTAAAATACCCAAGTGCCTTCCTTCACTAGTGGCCTATGATGAAATTAGCATGTCACCATCAGTTCTGTTTCTTAAAAATCTATTTCAAACATTTGAAAATCTCTAATTTATTTCAAACATTTCTTTCCAGAGTTTGCAATGTGACTGCCTTTTTGTTACTCTCCAAAGGACAGTCAAATACCTTCTGGATGCTACACCTATTGCTGTCCCTGCTAAGATGCTAAACAAAACATAATCGTTTGTTCTTTATCCTCTCAGACCATGAAAGAAAGAAAAAAAGTGGAAAGGGGTTCAGCGTTCTCACTGACAAAGCCTGAGCTGAAGTGCAGGATGGTAAGACCGCGGAGAAAGGAAGAGAAGTGGCCTTAGCTGACAGGACAGTGGCGTAACAATTGCTTCCGAAATTCGTGCTTACATGCACCTTGATTACAGCACCACAGTCCCAAATTTCTGGTCTGGCTCCAGGTGACAGGGGAACTTCGGAAGGGGGGCAGAGGGGAGACATAATGAGCATCCAGGAGCAGGAAAGGCTGGATGGCTGCTCCAGTGCAGACTCTGTCCTTTCCCTGAGCCCTAAGTGTCAGCCAAACTCCAGCTCACAGGCAAGACACAGAGAGGATGTGCTTTCTTGCAGTATAGGGTAAATGAATAACGGATGGACGGCAAAAGAGGATATTCAAATGTTCTTGGTTCGTTTTACTTTTCTCAGTTGGTGTTTGCCATGCAAAGGGTGAGAAACTTGTTCTTTTTTTAGTCTGCTGAAGGGTATTAACGTTTTATGGAGAGAAGATGGATTGGTCTTTTGAAGTGCTTGCTTTGCTATTATTGCTCAAAGAAAGAAATCAGTTCCGCATTAAGCTGAGGCTCTCGTGGTATCCTGGGAGGCCAGAGGGATGTCATGTTTCCACTTTCTGAACTTACACACACACACACACACACACAGAGAGAGAGAGAGAGAGAGCTAAGAGAAAGTCATGGCTTCCTCAGGTCTGCTTACAGCCACTTGCAAATTAGTGCCTATAATTGGATCAAAAGTTGCTAAATGGGTACAGGAATAAAAGGCCCTTCTGCCCCAGTGGAACTATCAGAGAGCTGGAAGAAAGCTTCATGCAGACTGCCGATTAGACAAATAGTGACTTGCTCTGCTAGGCCTCATAGAGTCTGTGGCTTTTGCTTAAGCTTTCCTGGGTGCTGGGTTAATGAGGAAATGTAGAGGGCGGCTTCAAACATGCACACAGACATCACAGTTTCCATGGGCTTCCTGTTCATCATGCCTAAAATCTGGGTGCTTTTTCCTTGCTATAGCGGAACAGGCTACATTCCAAGAGAACATGTGAGCTTTTCAAGTTACCTCATCTCCTGTTCTCTCCCTGACAGCTCTCTGGCTGTCTCCCTAACAGCTCCAGTGTTGATACTGTCCTTGTAATAGTTTCCTGCCTTGAATATGGTCCAGGGCCCATAGCTGCTGTGGCAAACAGAATCCCACTGCATTCAGGCAGAAGCTTGCCACTTTATCTATGCCCAGCCTTATCCCAAACTACCTGACATCTTTATCACCCAATGAAAAGTCTGATCATGACTCAGATAGCCGAATGTTAGTAATTCAAAGGTATTCCAGCTTCAATGTATCTCATGCGTCCAAGGAGGACAGTAACATGTAGGGAAGAGCAGACATTAAAAACACCCCAGGCCCCCATCCCTTTGTCCATTGCCAGGCTCACTAACTCCACACTGTGAACACTGTGGAGTTCATATATGGTGGTAAACTTATCCGTCCAGAATTTCCAGCACCATTAAAGACACTGACCAAAGCTACCTATTTGGACTTTATTAATTTTTCTGAAACTTCATGGTTTCAACGAGACGTGAGTCACGTAAAGTTGGAAAATAGTTTAATGACATCATTCCTTCAAACTTTATTCCCTCTAAAAGATTCTATTCACTGGCGACATATTAGCTAAAACAACAGTGTGTCCTTCTGAGGATACTTGCCCTGAAGCCTGGAAGAAACAATCTTGTACCCTGCTGCCATTCCCCCATTTCCCTTCGGAGGGTTTGGGTATGAGGCTTCTTCTGGGAAAACAATATATTTTTGTTTCCTCTCTGGGCACCAGGGAAGCATATTTTATAGTGAGCCACAGATGCTCAATTATCTGAATCCTTCTTCAGATGTTGCTAATTTACATTGTCTGTGGCAAATAAAAAGATAAGTACAATCATATTGCAAATCCATCATGCTATGATAAATCTGTAGGCTTCTGTCTCTGTGTCCTCTCCACCTCGTGGAATTTATATTGCAGTCATAATAATGTCAGACCTACACTATGAATATCTTCCTGCTAATTATGCCTAGTTTTTAAAACAGTCCCCATTTATGAAGACAGTATTATGGTATTCTTGATTATACCCTAAATAATTTTGTAAGCATAAAACATGCTTACAAATACTGGAATAATACTGGAATCCCACTAAAGAACTGTAATAAAAATAAAGCTATCACATACATTCCAATGACATTTTTCTTCTTACAAAAAAAAAGTGCTTTTAATAAAATACAGTGTCCTCTCAACCCTCCTAAACTAACAAACCCACAAATTTCCATTCTTTCTGGACAACACTAGAACAGACATTACAGAACTTTAGACAAAAGAAAAATGTGAAATTGATATTTCTAGTGATTAAAATAATAATTGCAATAGACGCTGTTTGTTGAGCTTATAATCTCTCAGGTAATGTGCGTCCATTTCTTGATGACATTGTTTTTACAGACCTTCATCAACTCTTCAGAGTAGGTGCACTTTTCCCTATATTAAGGTTGGAGATACTGATGTCGAGAGTTCTAAGTGAGCTCTAAGTACTTTGCTGGGCTGGTGTGACAAAGAAAAATGAGAAGATCTTGAGATCATATGTATTTAAAGTGTGCAACATAATATCTCAGATACTAAAATCTCCAAAAACAGAAGCGGAAGACAGTTTCCACAGTTAGGCTTCCAGCCTAACTACCCAGCAACTCTTTTTTTGTACACATACAAACCAGAAAGACCTAGTAGGTAAAGTTACATTGGAAGATTTTATTGTTTGAATCCTTATGTCAACTTCACAAAGTAAATGTCTGAGCATCCTGTTCTAGTCCAGGTCAGTTGCTCTGCTGAAGAAGCAACAGGAAAGCCACTTGCAAGATCTAATAGAGCTAACCCCAGCACTTCCTTCCCTCCCTCTCTGCCACTAAGGCCACAGCTTTACAGCTGAAAGGTTTCTTAGAAATGGAACGGCTGCATCAAGTCCACCCTCTAAACATGGACTCTCATGACTAGAGCAACCGATGGGGCACTTTGCTGTCCAAAGTGCTCTTCTGGCATCTTAAAACCTTAATTCAGCTTTCAAAACTTAATTGACAGGCAATTTGACAGTGTACAATTTTAAAGAACATAGCTGGACCTGTAGCCTATGGAGGACGTGGAGTGAAAGATAGGATTGTCATTCCTGTTTCAGAGACCTGTAGTGAGACCTGAATGGAAATCTGGGCAGTCTTAGGAGTTGACAGAAATGTCAGTACTGGTTATCAGATCAGAGTAAGAGATTCAATTTTACTCACGTGAACCTAAACACATTAATAATTATGATATACTGCATACTCTAGGGTACACATACCAAAAAAGGGGCAAATCATATTTCTTTATAATTTAAAATTTTAAATCTGATACTGTAAAACAAATTGAAAGACTAATAGCATCATTAAAAACTACATTTATCCCCACAAAAAATAGTCTTAAATCTTACTTGATATAATTAAGTGATCTGGAAACTTCTATATAAAGCAACCTGAAATTACACGAATAGCCATTGTGTTATCCCACACCCCAGGACATCACCGCAAACAAAATCTCACACTTAACAAAAAGAAAATTACTCCATGTGCCTTGGAAGAAATTGGAAACATTAACACCGATCTGTGCAAATGAATGTTTTTCTGAACAATTATAACTTATTAAATGGAATTTGGCTCAAAATTAATATTACAAGGTTTGTGGTACTCTAATTCTGTAATATTTAAAAGATTTATAATCATCGCAGATTTTATCAGAGAGAAATAAAAGAGAAAATCCAGTTCGATTCATTTCCTCCAATATAACTCACTTGGACTGACTGATTTAAAGCCCAGAAAAAGTCCCCTCTAGTCTCCTCCTCCCTGGAGCCTGAATCCAGAGAGACTCTCTCAATGTATGCTCAGCCACCAGCTACTGCAAGTCACTTAAGTAAACACATGGGCACCTTGGTGAAAGCAATTGCATGGTCTGAATACCATCAACTGACACTTCTAGTCAGTGACCCTCTCAGGTCTCAGAAATGGTCTTTTCAAATTCCGGGTCTTGAGGTATTGATTTCAATCAGCAGCTTTTCCTAAGAGCATCATTTCAAAAATAGCCCTGTCACAATTCTACTATCTCATCTTCGCTTCATCTGGGCTTTGTATTCCTGTTTGAAACCATTTTGTGAGATGACACCAGAGGCTTTTACTGAGGCATTGATTGAGCGTGAATCATACATGAATAATAGAATTTATTCTCCTGTATATGAGAAAATGCTCATATTTAAGTTTAGTAGAGGGAGGTTTCAAGTTTAACATATGAAATATTTTTTCTCTTACAAAAATACAATGTCAAATTAGACCACAGTAATAAAACTTGCAAGCTTGTTTCTGACCTGGTGATGACAAGTCCGTATCGCCTTTTTGTGACATATACATAATGCACCTAATGTTTAAGAAGAAAGGCAAAAATGATGTGTGTGCATGTGTGTGTGTGTGTGTGTGTGTGTGTGTGTGTGTGTGTGTGTGCGTGCGTGCGCGCGTGTCTTTCTGTTTTGCCCATGTGGCTTTAGGAAGAAACATAATAATTTCAATATAGCTTTTTTCCTTCTTGGTCATTGTATCTATACTTTTTTCTGAAGTTATAATTGTAAGCTACCCAGCAAAACTTCATCTGATGACAGTGATGAAAAACACACTCACAGACTTTGACCGTGGGATTGCAGAGGTTCAAAGTCACCTAGTGTCTTACTTATGAAAATTCTTGGATTGCTTTTCTAACAATAATTTTATACTGACAGAAAATTCAAACTTTTTATATTTAAAGCCAATATAAATGCTTTCTATGTCCTATGAATCCCATAATAAATGCTTTATATATTTTTCCTTTGATTCTGCTATATACCCTTTGAAAAAGTAACATTTACACTGTCAGTAAGTAACTGAACTTTTTATTTTTATTTATTTTTTTTTTACTTTTCAAGACAGGATTTCTACATGTAGCCCTGACTGTCCAGGAACTCACTGTGTAGACCAAGCTGACTTTGAACCCAGAGAGATTCACCTACTTCTCCCTCCCTAGTGTTGAGATTAAAGACATGTGCACCCACCCCTAGCTTAAATATGTAGCCCAGGATGGCCTCTAACTTGTGATCCTCCTGCTTCCACCTTCTTCAGAAACCTTACCGGTGTGTGCCACCACAACTGGCTAAAATGGGTTTTGAATTCAGATATTCAGAGCACATATATAGGCACAAATTTAGCATCTACTGTTTCCTGGCATTATCTGTGGTGTGAGGCATTGGTGGATGAATGATAGGTATAAGGTTCCTGTCCATATGAAAATGAAGTCAACTAACAATATAATGGAAAACATAGAGTTAAGTTTTATATTGCCAAATGTATAAATACACATATATATTATACACACACATATATACATACATACATACATACTTATATATGAATACAAGGCTATTAGAGTCACAAAGCAAGGATGTTTCAACTTAGGAAAAAAATGTTTCAAATTAATAAGAAAACACAACTATTCTAAATGCCAAAAGGCATTTCATAAAATTAAGCAGCCACCAGTAATCTAAAAGAATTTATAATTTGAAAAATATTAAGGAAAGAAGTTCATAAATTGTGACATGAGCACTGCTGTTTACAGAGAAAAATCAATAAATGAGTTAAAACTATTAGAAATCATAATGGGTATGATTGGTATAAGCTCATTGTGCAAAAAAAAAAAAGAGCACTTTCTGTGTGTTGTTAACTCCATATTAAACAAACAAGCAAACAAACAAAATCACCCAGGATAGGAAAATATCTATGTGATCCTAGTAAATACTTTAGAGGAAATTTAATAATACAGAAGCTGGGGAAATGACTCAGTCTCGTGACTTGATGACTCTTGCTGCTCTTGTTCTCTGGATACAATGGGGTAGTTGCTCAGACACAGTCACAGTGGTGGTGGCAGCATGTACAAGATCTGAGCGAGCTCAAGCCAGACGAAATCTTAGCCTGAAGTGAGGGGACAGTCACAAATCCCCACCTCCAGCTGAGGAACTGCAGTCAACTGACAACAGCCGGGAGAGAGAGAGAGTTTTCGTTGAAAATGTAGACCCTTGTACTACACACAATCGCTATACAATGGGATGGCCCCACATCCAAGAATGTGTGAGCAGCGCAAATTCAACTTGACTTTTTTTTTAAAATAAAGGCTGGGGTGAACCTGGGAGAAGTTGGTGAATGGGGAGTGAATGTGATTCAAATGCATTCTATGAAATTCTCAAAGAAAAAGTTTTTTTTTTTCATTTTTCAAGACAGGATTTCTCTGTGTAACAGCTCTGGCTGTCCTCAAACTCACTTTGTAGACCAAGCTGGCCTAGAACTCACTGAGATCTGCCTGCCTCTGTCTCCCAAGTACTGGGATTAAAGGTGTGCGCCACCATGGCCCAGCAAGAAATTAATTTGTAAAAAGAAAACATGAAGTGACAGGAGGGAGGAAGGCTCAGGTAGACCTGAAAGGAGTTAGAGGGAGGAGTAAGGAAACATCATCAAATGTGCTGAAGTTCTCAAATTAACAACGAATTTTAAAAGAAAGAATATTTTAAAATATAGAAAGTAAAAAAATAATAAATTTAAGGCAACCTATCACAAAAGAATTGTCACAAATGGAAAACAACCTATTTGCTAAGATATTTATTACCCACATGTGAAAAAATAAAAAATAATAAATTAAAAGTGGAGAAAGTAGCAATCTAACAAAAGGGCTAAATAAGTAAGTAAATTATGGCATTTCTTCCTACCTTACAAAGTAGCATAAAGAAAATTAAGGAAGGATGTAGAAACAAGGAGCAGTGGAACCTATAATATTAAAGTACAATAAGATAGGCTCCAAAATTTGCACACATTTCTTTTAATTTCAGTAAATATATGTGTATTATGCCTCTTTTTAAATGTTTCTTAAAATTGTCTTGTTTGTTTGTTTTTGCAATGTTGGAGATTAAACCCAGAGTCTTACACATGCTGGGCAAGCACCCTACCCAGCTTGTATCTGTAGCCTAATGCTTTAAGAATCTCACAATTCATAGTGTACTTGCTAAATATTTTAACAGAAATATGAAATATATGTGTATGTATGTAGATATATAAAGTATATGAAACATATAGTGTGACAACCCAAAAGGAAACAGAAGTTTTTCCAAAGTTAACTTTAACCATTTTATGGGAGCTGTGTGCTTTGCAGGCAGCAGGGTTTTCCCTTCAAAGACTGGTCCTGAATCACTGCAAACAGGGAGGATTTGTAATGGGTTAGGCACATTACACAAGTAGCAAAAACCTCCATACCGCACAACATTAGTGTGTCCAGACAGATAAGGGGAGGCAAGTCCAGAGTAGCCTTGGACTAGCAATGCCTCCATCTCTGTGTTATGAAACTATCAGCATGAGTCACCAAATCTTTTCCATATCAGTCTAAGCAAAATAATGACAGAAATTCTTTGGGTTTTGGAAATGCCATGCATAGAAGTAATTAGAAGAAAAATTGGATGAAGGGAGAAGAAAGAGGAGTTGAATTTGTAGTTTTATCTCATGAAATTATAGAAAGATTTGGGGAAATTGTTTTTAAATTATTTTTAAAAGTTCTATTTTGTAAAACAACTTAGAAAGAAACAGAATGTGAATCAGAAATTCTGAGGTTTGTGAGGAAAATTACAGAAAATGGATTTGAGAAGGGAGAAGAGGTAGGACATAGATGTTCCAATTCATCAAAAGTCAGGAACTGCAAAAATGTCACATGCATTATATCTTTTATTGTACAAACAGCAGGTGAGAATCATTAACATAGGCTAGTCATTATCTGGGCCTTAAAATCATAAGGTCGAAAATGCTCCAACATTCTTCTCTCTCTCACACACACACACACAAAATATGGATGTAATGTTGCTTTATAGTTCTTGTCTTCCTAAAAAGAATTTAGCATCACAGTATTTTAAAAACAATTTTTAATCCAAGTAGTTTGAATGTTGTTCTACACTTTCCTTATTAATATCAGCAATATTGGTAACTTTTATTTATGCAGATATTCAATAAATAATATTTTAGAAAAAAATTGTAGCTTAGAGAATTGAGAGAACATGTAAAAACATATAGACAATATAATTTGTCATACTAAAAGAAACTTTGCTAATAATACGCAGAGAGGTACAGGCTGACAGCCATTCTATTTTGATAATTATAAATTTTATAAATGTTGAGATGCCAAATTATTTCAGGAAGATAAGAGCTCTGAAGCATAGAGAATCCTAAGGGCAGAATTCATGTTGCTCTTGAATTTAAAAGGGCTGGTCTAAGGTTGAATTGAAAAGCCCACCAACAGGCTTCAGTGACTGGAGACTGGGTTCCAGGTGTGTGACTGTGTATGTAGCCATGAATGGAAATATGTATAAAAAGAACACCAGCATACTTAAAATCTAGAGAGGAACTAAGATGGCCAAAGAAGAGGAAAAGCACTGAGGAGGTCTGGGAAACAACTCATGTGAGGAAAGTTCTTGTAATATAAGAATACAGACCTGAGTTGATTCCACTAAAGCCACTGTATACTTGCCTGTAATCCCAGTGCTGGGAAAAACAAACAGGAGCATCCCTGGGGCTTTCTCACCAGGCCAGTCTAGCCA
The DNA here is from genome assembly GCA_004026605.1 of Ondatra zibethicus. Lineage (NCBI taxonomy): Eukaryota > Metazoa > Chordata > Mammalia > Rodentia > Cricetidae > Ondatra > Ondatra zibethicus. The sequence continues at coordinate 79 of PVIU01021249.1, read as the reverse complement.
AATTGATGAACTTCAGATTCATGTTTTTTGAAACACTGTCTCAAAAAACAAAGTGGAGTGCTTCTGAGGAGTTACAAAA
>PVIU01021248.1:0-32074 GCA_004026605.1 Ondatra zibethicus | reverse complement strand
GGGGGTAGTGGGAGGGGACCGGGAGAAGGGGAAGAAAGGTAAAAATTTTATTTCTTTAATTATGTTCTTGAATGGAAAAAATAAAACAAAACAATGTAATAAAAAAAGAATAAAAACCCTTAAAAAATATCATATGAGAGGTTAAACGTAGATAGGAGGAGTCAGTGCTAATCTCTGTGAAGACATATGATGAATAACACACCATGGCACAGTTGATAGTCTAGCAGAGAGTCAAGCATTCATGTTTTACTGAGGTCTTATCATCATCGTTGATTCTGCTAATAAATTCATATATGCACTCGTCTGCACACATTACTCCCTAGCTTCACAATGTTCCCTCTCATTTTCAGAAAATCAATTCCTATGTTTTGTTTTTATTCAAGACTCATGTCAACTCTAGCTTTTCCCTAGCAAGCTGAAAAACAGCCTTAGCAGTTAATAATGTCATGCTTTCCCAGCAACTGTACACAGGTTTCATATTACACATGGCTTCCATCAATTGGCAACAGTTGTCTACAGTGCTATTTTTAGGAGGATTCTGGCTGAGTGGCAAAGAGAACCAAAATGGACTAGGAATGCATTCCATGGACAGTGAAGAAGAGAAAAGGGTACAACAATTCTAAGAAATTCCTTAGACATTGATCCTGCCTTATTTTGTCATTTAAAAATCTAAGCTATTTGTCTTCAAATACAAATATTACCTTTGGTTAAGACCACAGCACTTTTTCTCCCAGCACCTACATGTTACAACATGATAATCTTCTCATAATAATGAAATAGGCTTTTCCTACTCCTAGTCATTATTCTATTTCATAGCTTCTTGTAAAATATTTCTGGTGTGGAACAATTCTATATTTTGTCAATTATGTTTTAAATAAACCCTGATTGGCCAGTAGCCAGGCAGGAAGAAGAGGTGGGACAACAAGATAGGAAGTAGAGGCGGGGCAATGAGAACAGGAGAATTCTGGGAAGAGGAAAGGCCATTCCTCTTCACTCCTGTCCAGACACAGAAGAGGCAAGATGTGACTATGCCACTGAAAAAGGTACTGAGACATATGCCTAACACAGATAAGAATAATGGGCTAATATAAGTTATAAGAGTTAATAAGAAGCCTGAGCTAATGGGCCAATCAGTTTATAGTTAATGTACACCTCTGTGTGATTTCTTTGGGGCTAAACGGCTGTGGGACCTGATGGGAGGACAGAAATCAGGCAGGACAAAAACCTCAATCAACAAAAGAAACCTCAGTCAACATACTTTAACATTAATCTTCTTTAAAGAACTTTTAAAACATATACTATACATTTTAAGAAAATATACATTAACATTTCATCTCAAATAAACATCAGGATCCAGAGAGATTAGAGATTAAGTATATTCTGGCAAAATAACTAAATGCAACAAAGAAAAGGTTATATAAATATATTGAAAATAGATAAACAACTTTTATATGGCAAATCTATATATTTTAAAATAAAGCTCACCTACTAAGATCCTAGGATTTCGATCTCTACTTTAGTATACTGTATTATCCTGTACAGAGTGAGTACTGAAACAATCCATGTCAATTAGTTTACTTCTTACATTATAGAGTCCCATGCCCCCTCCCCCTGCTAAGGAAGTATATTTATCATATTCCACAACAGCTCACAGTTTGTTATACATTAACTGCTCATTCTCTGTGCCAATAATACTATGCTGGACCAGTAAATGAATTTGGTTCGTTCATTTAAATGATTCCGCAAACCACAGGCTACCCAGTTGTCTAATGATAAGAGAAACCCAAAGCCACCTGATCGCCATTATCCGGCCTGAATTTTTTGGACTCATGGTCAATCCTGTCAGAATCTGCATACTGAGAAGAATGAGAAGGAAACGTCTACCTCAGACATAATCATGCAAAAGGGTTTTATTAATTCAGGCACCGGTGATGATGTGGAGAGGCTGGAAGAGATGGGATGTGAGAGCGGAGTGCTGGAGCTACTGCTCCAAGACCAATGCTGGTTTTGGCACTTCTCTCACTCCAGTGAGTTGCAAAAAACAAGCAGGTGCTAGCAATCTGAGAGACCACATGCCAGCTACAGCTGCTTCAAACTGATTCAATTACATCTGCCTGAATAGTCCCAGGACATCAAACCAGTTGAAGAGATCCATAGGTTGCAAAGAGACATAGCCTCTCAGGAGGTACAACAGTCCCTGAGGTAGGGGCTTACAAATCTCCAGGTTTTGTTAGAAATGGTTTCCCCATCATTGCCAGGCACAGGAGAAAAAATGGGGTCTGTTTAATTTCTATTCACTTTAAAACTAAACTGGTTTGCAAGACCATTAAAAGGCCCTCGGAATTTTTAGGTTTTAAACTGGACAGTGGCTGAAGTCTTAAGGGTCCCTCAAAGCAGCATAATTTTGTGAGAACATTTCCCAACCATTGGGCACAGCACATTTACAGAACATGCTCTTGGGATCCAGACTTTGCTCCAAACCTTGTTTGTACAAAAAGGGGCCAAGCAGCTGGGAAATTCTGGAGTGGAGTGTGTCCTCATTAGTTCCCATCTGCCACCAGAACTCAGCTCATGGCAAGTTTGGCTAAGTCCTGGTGTACTCAGGTCCAAATGTGGGTCAGTTTTAATTACACTATACAGAATTCAGCATGCACTTTTTAAATCCTTATTACATAGAACAGAGGCATGGGCAGCTTCCCAGCTAATCAATTTTTTAAAAGTACATATATAAAATTTTAAACCAGGCTAGACAGACATTGGGTAGAAAACAATCTTATAAATGAGTACAATGGTTACTTAAGAAAATTATTAGTGAAACTGGGCCATGAGATAGTTCTGTTTTGAAATTTCAAAGTGAGAAACAAAATGTTTTCAGTGGTAAGATGGGAAACTTACAGAAGGTACATAGTCTCCTTGTGCTTTAGTGTGAATGAGTCACAATAAGGCCACAGACAGGGTACAACACACACCTACAAGGGCAGAGACTTGCACAGAAGCACCAACTTCTTTCAATGTCTATCACTCAGAGTGATATTGCATAAAAGAGAAAAATCAGACGGTACCTGGTAAAAGTGAAGAAAACAATGATGAGACAGAAAAATGAGACAAAAGAGGGAGGTAGGGAGAAAAAGAGTGAGTGAGGGGTTAAGAGGGAGCTTGACAGAGAAGAGAGGAGGAAGGGAAGCAGGAAAACATCACAAGCTAGGCTGAAATGTATACGGTAAGAGAGTCAAGGTATGTCCTGGTTCACAGTGACACTCACAATCACACAAATTGGGGATAGAATACATTCATGAAGCATGTACTTAGAATCCAACCTATCCAAATGTTTCACAAAATATGGAAGAGTTAAGGAACTAAGTTTTTAAAGATAACCATCAACAAATTTCAGGAGTGAAGACACAGGCAGACAATGATTGGTCATTGATACAATAACATAGTGTTTCAATTTGGCATAGTCCTTGTAAGTATCATCTTAAGACACCCAAGACCAAGTTATTAACACAAAGGAGATTTATTTGCCCCAGAGGGAGAGAGAGCAGTGATAAGGGACAAAGACAGGAAATAGGGGAAGAGGAAGAAGGGGAAGGGGGAAAAGATATTTGTTCCAGGGAGACAAAGGACGGCCTCTGAACAGAGGGCAGACAACGTGGCAAATAAGAAAGCCAAAGTTTATAAAGGTACAAGGGGAAATGCCATGTTAGGATTAAGTGTTTAATTTTAATTGGGCATGTTAATTAGGTGAGCTGAGGGGGGCTTTTGATTGCTGCACTTCAATACTTTGATAGCTGGGCCTTAGTAGTCCCCCTCAGGACGAGGAAATAGCCAAATAAGAGACCTTTGTGACTAGCTTTAAAAATATAATCTAACAGTTTTTAGCAAGGCAGAGGGAATAGGGGAGAAGGGCAAGGCCTGCCAGAGCCATGCTTGCCACACACGAGCTTGTCAGAGTCCCTTCAGTCCTAGTTACACAACAAAGCACCACCATAAATGCTCTAAGGATGTGAGATACTTTTGACTCAGTTATGAAAATATTTTTAAAAATAACATATCAATAGGTTCATATATAGCATTTACTAGCTGTTTAGTGTGAACCAAGAGCTGGTATTCTACTCAGATATTCATTTTATCCCATATAAAGTGGAAAAAATAACATTTACCTAACTATGTTACTATAAGTACTAGCAGTAACACATGCCTGTGAATACACACATACATACTGACTTCTGTTGAGGGAAATTAACATTGACCTATATTTGAGACTGAGTATACCAAGCCACTCAAATTTTAATATAACAATTCCAAGTAATTTTGTCAATAAAAACAAAACAATCTTGTTGGAAGCTGGAGAGATGGCTCATCAATTAAAAGGGTGTACAGCACTTCTAGGGGACCAAAGTTTGGTTCCCTGAAACCATGTTGAGTAAATCATAAATACCTGCAACTCTAGCTCCAGGAGATTTGACATTTTCTTCTGGCATATGTAAACACCCGCATGTATGGGGTACACACACACACACACACACACACACACACACACACACACACACACACGAATGTTTACAAAAAATGCATATGACACCCGGGCTGTGGTGCACACCTTTAATCTAGGAACTCAGGAGGCAGAGGCAGAAGGATCTCTGTGAGTTCAAGACCAGCCTGATCTATAGAGCTAGTGCAGGAGAGGCTCCAAAGATACACAGAGAAACTCTGTCTCGAAAAACAAACAAACAAACAAACAAAAATGAATATGACACTGGAGTCCTAACTTCTAATACTAAAATATGTAAAATTATTTAGATATAAGTAAAATGATTTGTCCTCCATTAAAAGAGAAATTTGGACACTAGGCAATCATAAGTAGATGGAAGACACTGTGAAGAGATATAGAAAAACGATGTTGATCCATGCGTCAAAAAGAGGTCGAAGAATATATTTCCTCCCTCTCAGCACAGAGAAGTGATCAAGACTGTTTAAAAATTTGAATTCATACTTCAAAACAGCAAGGAAACAAATATTTACCTATGACAGTAAGTTTGTGCTTCTTGGAATAAACCTCTACTAATACCATGTTAACCTTGACCCATCACGGTCAGAACTGTCTCTGACTCAAGACAAAGAAGTTTTATATTCTGTAGTGAGGAATAAAGTGTAGAACAAACTGGAATTTCCGTGCCAGCTAGTTTGAATCCGACTATCCTATATTCAAACATGAGCAAGAAATGTACATCCCATGATTCTAAAATCATCATTGGCTCCCATGACATATCTTATCTAGGGTATTCACAGACATCTTAAATCATTTGAACTCACATAAGCAGTAGATTCTTTCTTGATGAATCTGACTCTTGCAACAATTCCTCATACAAAAGATGCAAGGCCACAAGTATAAGCATAAACTAAAATGATTCTTTCCATTTTGATTGTAATCTCACAAAAGTTTATGAGAAAAGAATTACTGTATGATCCACCAATTCCACTTTTGGACTTTAAAAAAGTTGAAAGTGAGTTCTCGAGGTGTTACGTGTATACATGGGGTTCACCAAACAGAAAGACAAATATTTTGTTAATTTACCTATAGGGTTGTCAAATCATTGAGACAAAAAACAAAACAAAACATAACTGATTTTCAAGAAGTGAAAGAAAGATAGAATGTGAAGTTTGTTTTAGTGTTCCCAATGTTTCAAATTTCTAAGATGAAAGGGTTTTATGGATAGTCTGCTGTAGTGGCTGAATAAGCATTATCCACAAATTTAAAAACATTCAACTAGACACCTTAAAAGAGCAAGGAGGGTAAATTTTATGTATAAGTATTCTAGAATTTTAAAAATGTAAAAAATAAATGAACATTAGTATCTTTTAATTCAGTAAACTGGTTGTTGATTTTTATGAAATCTCCCTTAAAGTCAAAGAAGCATAGATATTTTTAGATATTACTTCTGAGAAAATCTACTAGGCATTCCACGCCAAGATGCCAGGTCACTGCTAATTAAATGGTCTTCCTTCAATATCCAAAAGTTATCATGATGGTAACAGCCATAGTGTTAGAAGTGGGCACACAGAAAAGAAAGGTTTTTTTTAAGCATGTGCTGTGTGCTACCATCGCACTAATATTTTACATGAGCTATCTAACTTTCACTGCATTAATACAATCTAAATATTCTTCTAATTTTACAAATGAGGAACAAAAGAACAGAGATTCAACTAGGTCCCCTTAATAGTAAGTGGTGAAACTTAAAAATAAAAAAAATCCTATTGATATATCTATGTTCTCCTCTTTGTCATTAAGACCTTTGAAGAAGAGGAGGTTGATTTGTTTGTTACTGAGTCAAGCAAGGAGCAGGCACTCAATGGCTACATAGAATAAAAGAAGTAAATAAGGAGGGGAAAGGGTAGGAAGGATAGAATTACATTTAGCTAGGCTATCTTTTCAATAAGTATAGATTTTCTTCCTTTATTTACCTATTAAATCACAGGGAAGCTGAGACTCTGGTTGACATTTTGTCTTTGAGATTTAACACAATCACTGCTGTGCTGACGTCTGTCTGAACTGTGGCTATTGCTCTCTATCTCACATATTTTTGGCTAGTCTCTTAGTTTCTCATTTTGAGAATAATGGAGATATATAGCTTAACACTAAGGATAGGGAGTATAAAACAGGTCCATGATACCTGACTTTTACCCAGTAATAACAAAAAAAGTGAAAAAACTGTCCCCATAGGAAAAAAATGCCCAAGTCTCATCAAACTTGAGAAGCCTAAACAAGACATATTCAGCAGTTATTACTGGCTTGAGACCTGGAATCATTCTAATGTGCTTACTTCAAGCTCCACAATGTAATCCTAGAAGGGCCCAGAGCAAGTCTTAGCCGCATTGTTTTGATATGACCTTTGTTATGTATTTGAAATTGGGATTTAGTGGTGGATAGAAACCATAGTTATAAGTATGTAGATAGTAAATACAGGCTCCATTATTTCTGCTTAGTAAGACAACTACACACACTTTTAATATGTCCTGATCTTACCTGACTCAAAGAAAGTCAAGACACATTTTATTTCTGTGAAGCTGGTGAGCTAGAATTAGGCATGGAGGGAGCATCATTAGTGTGGAAGTCTAAGGCCTGGATAATCTAACAGAGGTTTTGCTTATCCCTCTGCTCCAAAGAGTTTCCAAGGTGTCATGGAACCTAAGTATGGATGCCTCAGGATTTGTGTGAATAATGGGGAGAAAAAATTACTTTCCTCATAGTCAAAAAAATTAGGATAAAGCAAATACTGGTATTTTAATTCTTGATCTATAACAATGACAATGGTTTGATTTTACATCATCACTTGTTTTTAGAAACAAGATTTATCTATATTTTTGTTTCTATCTAACAAACAATGTGAAAAGTTAAGTAAGTCCATCAATATTCATTCCAAATGCATTAACAGGCCACGTGTCTCTGGGGCACAGTCGCTCTATTTCTAATACACTGTCAGTCAGGCATGCGTCATTCCATATGCATTCACCCAACATGCACTGACCAACTTCTATGTACAAGGCACTATGTTAAGGAGACACAGGCATGCCTCCACTTCTTTATATGTATTCTCCTACTTCCCATGAGGATAGCTCAAGTTATATTACGCTGATTTATTATTTATAAACCAGATTCCATGTATGCTAACAGAAGGAAAAATACAGCAGCTCTAAGACTTAAAATCTATGTGATCAAATTCTCATGGAAAATCCCTAGTATTTCTAATATGTTAAGGAGAATAATACAAGCCATACGAATGAATTTTCAATATCAGGAATCTGGGAAAAATGAATAAATTAATTAAATACCTATATATAAAATTCCAGCTGTTTGTATTTCACTTATAGAACTTTACCTACAATAAATTCAATAACAGTTCAAGTCTCATAAAGATATAATAATTTGTCAGAACATAAAGCCATTAACAAAAGAAACTTAATGTCACTACCAGGAACACTCGGAAAACACCAAAGAGCAAGATTTGCTTAAATGATAATATAGCTGCATTAAAACTTCATGTGTATTTTAGCCCCTCTTCTAGAATTTACTATTTAACTTTCACTTTTTTTCCCCAACCACTTCAACCCCAACTGCAGGAAAGACTCACGTACAAGAAAAACCTTCTTACAATATACTCTTGTGTTTTCTGAATGTGCCCCATGTGTCCACTAATAGCCAAATGCTTTCAAATCTGTTCAGCTAAATGGATCAATAACTACATCCAGCCCCACATAGTGGGGCTGCCAACATGGTAAAATCAAGCCAAACACAAAATATCTCTCCTAGGACAAAAATTATCAACACAGTTTTCTCGAGAGATATACTCTCTGAGCTACACAGAACATACATTATCTAAGGCAGACATGGCATGCTAAAAATATTTGAAACACAAAAACAAAGAATTAAGAGAAATATTTGGACATAATAACCAGTGAGTTTTATAATGGACCAATATAACAGTCCATGGGCTACATCTCTTATCTCTCCAACTCAAGAGTACACAAACCACAAACACACAACAGCACAGGCAAACTGCTGACAAGCTTATCTGTGCTTCCCTCGTATATGACACAGCTGTGAGCACCAATTGAGCAGGTGCAACCAAGCTTTCGAGAATTCCTGCCTGTTGCCCAGGAACCACAACACAGCATGGCTGAAATTTTAAACAGGTGCAAATATTCCCACCCCTTCTCTGTTTATCTGGTGCTTGAGACAGTGCAGAAGAAAGTGGATCTGCAGACACTCCCTACCCAAAGCAACCTCTACAAAAAGAGAAATTTGAAAACAATAAAGTTTAAAAATAAAAAAGAAATGTCAAAGGCTGACTCTTCAATGATCTGACCTCACATTGTCAGTCGCTTTAACAGTACAGTTCTATAAAAATACTGCATAATCTTCACCAGATGAATGCTTTGTAATTAAAATTATTCTGGCTCATCAAATCTTAGAAATGTGTACCTGATTCTTACTGTGAACTACAATGCAATGTATGTACAAAGTAACAGCTCTTTGGAACTGTCAATAAGACAATTGATCAAAAATTTAACATTTACATATTACGACTTCTATAAAACAATTTCAGTGTAGAAAATGTGATATATCCACAGTTAATACATACATTTATATAGTCATAGGTAGGTCATATACATACCTGTGCAGGGTGAGGCAGAAACAGACTTGAAATATATTAGATACTCTGAAATGTAAAACAAAGAAGTCATCTAAATAAAAATTAATCTACTGGACCAAAGCTAGAATTTATAGCGAGACAATTTCGAAAGAAAAGTAGGAAGGATTGCAGTGCATAAAGAAGGTGGAGTAGCTTATATGTATATGTGTCTATAGGCATTTCAGTCCAACCTAACTCATACATCTGAATGTATGTACAGAGTACCTCAGTAGGGTCACTGAGGAACTAAGATTCGCCATGCCCTCTACAATGCAAATGTTCTCACTAAAGGACAAGGAAAACACTTAAAAGTGTTTCTCCACCCCTTGGTGTTCTTCCAGGACTAATGCCTTGCTAATACAAATACGACTGCTGCTCTCTGAAACGAAACTCCTCCAGTTCATCTGTACTCATGCTGCTGGAACACTGGTGAGAAAGCAAAGTGCTTCCATGGAGCTGTACACACACACACACACACACACACACACACACACACACACACACACACACACACACACACAAACACACACAAACACAAAGAAGAAATAAAGAAAATTTTGAATGTTCCTTTACTTTGTTACAGCAGAGCAATTCAAGATTGAGTCGCTTAGAAGGACTGCTCCTAGTACATGGGGCATGTGTAATACCTCAGCCCAACACACTGCCATAGCTACCAGCAAAGCAGGTATTCATAAAGAAAACCATGAATGTTCATCTTAAAACTGCAGCTGGTAATCACACTTGGAAAACACTGAGTTTAGATGGCAGATCATTATAACAAAACGACTACTAATGACAGTTTCATAATTCTTTCAAAATATAAAATAAAGTATAAAATTTATATGTCTAAGCACAGCTGATAAAAGCAAAATGTAAAGATCAGTAAACCTTGCTCAGAGGTGTGTATAGATAATGATATTTATGATGGTTCAATAAAATACGTAAAATGGGCATGAGCATGTGATGCTATGAATACCATTGGTTTATAAAGAATCTGCTTTGGGTCTATTGAAGCACAGAATAGGGCAAGGCTGGAATTCCAGGCAGACAGATGTAGAGAGATAGTAGGGGGAGTCAATGAGACTCCATGTAGCCACTACAGGAGATAGAAGCTGGACCCAGGACTGAACCTTACCAGCAGGCCACAACCACATGGCAATGCACAGATTAATAGAGATGGGTTAATTTAATATATAAGAGCTAGATAGAAATATGCTTAAGCTATTGGCCAAGGAGTATTGCAATTAATACAGTTTCTGTGTGATTATTTCGGGTCTGGGTGGCCGGGAAACGCACAGCTTCTGTCAAAAGACTGGCACGCCAAAGTAGGGCTGACTACATCCACGTAAAACCTGATAAAGCTTGGAAAGGAATTTAAGACACAAAAGAACAGAGTTAAGCATGGCTTCTTGGTAGCCAGCATTTTTTTTTCCCCAGATGGGCTCTGTTTGCTGGCTGCAAGCAGTAGTACCGCAGCTCATTTAACAGAAGACTTACTGACTGAGCATAAGAAATGGTGGCTTCCTGGTTTGTGCTGGCAACATGAACTCTGACTCTTTCAGGAGGCTGAGCACTTAAATGGGGTTTGTGAGTAGGACGCTACTGGTTGTATAATGGTGACATAGACCCTCTGCAACTCTGAAGCTGGGGCAGCATGCATGGCTCTCAGAGGCAGTGAACATGCCTCTGCCATGTTGGACTGGGTGGAGGCAAAGGGCAGGACCATGGAATTGATCCTGGCCATGCCCTCTTAGCAATTAAAAAATAATTACAGATACAGCACACAATAAAGACAAGTTCAGATGAAGAAGACCTCTAAATGGGTCACAGTGTTGGATAAATGTACATAGGCTTGAGATAGGAAAAAGAATATAGTAAGTTATAAAAAGAAGTAAATAGCTTTAAAAATAAAAAAGTCTTTAAAGAGACAGAGTACAGTCAAAAATTAAAGGAGTATAAAAAATAAGCCACATAAAGATGGAATATACACAGAGAGTTTGGATTATGTATATTATTGTGTTTTCTTTGAGTTTTTTACTGTGAATGAGTTAAGTACACAGAGACATATCATTGTACGGGTTGCTAAGCTAAACCAACATATATGTTTTAAAGGTATCTTAACATCAAAATATGGGTCTAAGACTATGTTGTTTTGGAAAAGAGGTTCTGCTTTTATTTCCTGTGGATTCTTTCTAGACTAATGTGGTTTGATGGACCCAGATCCTCTGAAAGGTCTTCATAGATGCCAAAAACTACTTCGCCCAACAAAAAGCAGGAAGCAGCTTACAGAGAACTACACCCAAATTCCCAAAAATTGTTTATAAATGATTGTTTTCATTTAAAAGGGGTTCACTTTAAGTGATTAAAGGTCACAGTCAATTTCTGTGAAAAATATAAGGGGGATATAGTATAGAGATGAACACTTTGCATTGGTATGGGTCTTGCTTTATTGATGCAAATTTAAAGGTCAATTTTGTTATATGAGTATTTATGCTTTTGATTCAGGTATTGCATTTGTGAAGCTCATTTAAAAATGTAATATATAATTAAGAAATACAGGTTAATAGATAGTAATCTATAACAGTCAAGCTTGTAGTCATGTCAGTTAGGTTTTCTAGATGTGCAAAGAAATATTTCAGATGGATAGTTATTCTTCAAACCTTTCAAAGATTTACAAAATATGGCATTTAAAATGTTTTAAGATCTTAAGACTTTTCATGACAATGAGACACATCTGTTCCTGACAGCACCAATCTACTTCAAGAGGAAGATGGGCATTGAAGAAACTCCTTATGGAGCTGGTTAGCCATATGGGCAAGAAACTGCTCGTCTGAACTGCGTGATGCTATGCTATATGAACTGGACATGCAGGACCCACAAAAACTGACTGCTGAACTTGCTTAAAGATGATATGGTCCCTTCAGGGTTCCTGCTTTATGAAATAGTCTGCCAGACATTCTGCAGGACAAAGAAGAAAGTGACCAACAAACTGCCAATATAGTTGGAACTGTCTTTGAAATTTCCTACTTCATGGAAAAGTCTGTCAGATACTATGGGCCTGTAGGCTGAAGACTGGATGCCCCAATATTACAGAAGAACTTTGGGTGACTGTCCAGACAGCGAGCTATCTCTGTCAATTCTAGAGTTTTAGAAGTTGCCTACAGTGCATTTCCTGTTTACTTAGATGATATTATATCCTTCTGGAGTCTTTGATGGAGTTGAAAATTAGATAGTTATAATTATAGTTTTCCTTAGTTATGATAAAAGATAAGGTATATATGAATATTGTAACGATAATGCCTGCTTGATAACTGATTTGTTGTATGTAATCTTGCTATGTTAAAGTTAAAACCTTTTTTTTGTTTAGACAGAAAAATGGAGGTGATGTGGAATTCTCCTCTGTATGCTATGAATACCATTAGTTAATAAAGAAGCTGCTTTGGGCCTAATGCAGCACAGAATAGTGAAAGATAGGAATTCCAAGTAGAAAGATGTAGAGAGAGAAGAGGTAGAGTCAAGGCGAAACCATGTAGCCTCTGCAGGAAACAGATGCCAGATACCAGACAGAACCTTACTGGTAGGCCACAACCACATGGCAATACACAGATTAATAGAAATGGGTTAATTTAAGATATAAGAGTTAGCCAACAAGAAGTGTGACCTAACAGGCCAAGCAGTGTTGTATAATACAGCTTCTATGTGATTATTTCGGGTCTGGGCGTCTGGGAAACAAGCAGCCTCTGACAACAAGCATGAGTTGTCAAGAAGCTTCTGAAAGTCACTAGTCAAAGTTTGAAAGTTTGGCTCAATAGTTCTATGCATCTCCTCACATTACAGAAAAAAAAATAGAAATCTATGTTAAAGCATAATTTAGGGCTTGTGAATTGTTCAGTAAGTAAAGTCATTTGTTGCCAATTCTAAGGACTAGAATTCGACCCTTGAGATCCATATAGTGGAAGGAAGGAAATGATTCCTTAGGTTGTCCTCTGAATTACAAGTGTCTTGACTCCAGTTCCAAACACACACACACACACATACATAGACACCTAAGTAGGTAAGTAAATGAATAAAATGTAAAAGATAATTGTATGGAATTGGAAATTATAAGAAATTTGAATGTCTAACAAAATAAAATAAGTAAGGCATATCATACCCATACAAACTAATATTTCTTTGTAACTCACAATGAACTTTAAACATTTTAAATTTTATGGAAATCTTCAAATGTACAATATAGCAGTAAGTTATATAAGCATGTATAATATCAACTGCATGGAAAGTATGACACTGAAGATTATAAAAATGGAATAAATGTATATAAATACCAAGATATTAGATCTGAATAAGACTAAGTCTTTAAATTTTGTTCTGTTGAGGTTCATAGGCAGCTAATTATCAACAATAAACATTACTTTTATACTAGTAAAATACTAACTGTATTTTAAAAGTAGAGGTGAAAATTGTAAAGTACCATATGGAAATCATAAATCTAACTTTGAGAAATAAATTAATTCAATCACACATAAAACCCACTAGGTGTGCCTACAGAGAACACACTCTCCCTCCTCATCAGGGTACACAGGGACTTTTTCATCCCATTACTCTAGGATCTACACAGTAATTCAGTAACACATTTTTAATCATCTTGGTAAGACTTTTTAAATTATGCAGAGTGAAATGATGGCAAGAACAACTCAGGACTGAAAATCTGTTGTATCTAGTATAGACTAATTTATTCACTAAGCCAGCAACATTCAATGAGCATCTACTGTGTGCACGGTGATGCACTTATCACCATCCTGTGATAGAGAAGGACACATCCCCACAGTGCCAACCATTTAAAAGCTCTAAACATATGTAGGAAAAGTTCAAACACAGATAAAACAGAACATAGCTCAAGGTATTTCTGAGAGCTTATAAATTTTAGAAGACGAAAGTGTATGCTACATCTATTATTTTATATTGTGGAGTGAAATTTTACATATAGGTAAATTGGCTAAAAGTCCAGACTTATTAGTATTCATCACTTACAAAATGCAGTCATAAATTATGTTAAATATTTAAATTTTATTTATGTGTTTTGCGTCATGTTTCTGGAGATATAACATAAAAGAAGATCAAAGAAATATTGATCCAATCTGTGATGTGAGGCATGTAAGACTGTCTCAGATTATGCAGAGCTACATGAAACACACAGACAATTATTAACAGACTAGAGTTATTTATCAGCCACTTAAGTAAGTAAGTTAGTTACTGGTTAACTGTTCCTGAAGACACTGTTATGACAGCATCACATGGGAAAGGGAAATAGGGCTGACCCATTTTTACTGGACAGATAAAAAGATACAGCTAATAGATTCTCTCTGTAACTGGAAGGTTTCTCTCTGGTCTATAGTCATAACTTTAGTCCCCCTGAAGCCAGTGCCCTAATAGTTACAAGGCTGAGATCAACTAGTCCATCCTTGTGAAGTGGTGACAAGTATAATACAGCGACTCCTGTGATCACTGATCCCTGACCAAAGTTTATGGAGTCTTGGGCAGCAACAAAGCTACCAGGAAGGCTGATGACTAAGTGCTTAGAATTTTCCACCAGACCATTAGATCTCAGGCAAGCTACATATTTCCTGTATTTAAAATGGTGATCATACTACCTACCTTACAGGATTATTTACAGTGCTTACTATAATCAGCATATAATGAAACAAGCACAGTGTCTGCCATAAAGTAAGCATTTTCTTACAGGGTCCTTATAGTAGCAACATAGGTGCATGAAGAGGAAGAGGCTATGTTACTATAACTAAGGAACTAAACTAAACAGAAAGTCAGGAGGTAAAGACAGCCTACTGGGTGTGCATTACACAGCCCAAAGAAAGCCCTGGGATGGATGCTCAGTGAACACATGACAGGAAATGATATATAACAATACTAATAACACAAAATACCTTATCCAGCACTGTAAGCACTATCCATATTACTGAAGAGAAAGAGTAAGATCTACTGTGTAGCAATACTATTTAACTTCTAGGCAGGAAGTTCCGAATATTCAATTAAAACAGCAACAATAAGAAAGGACAAAATAATCATTCAAATGGAATTAAATCAAGGTACTGTGGCATCCCTAGGGATCACACATAAGCCTTGCTACTTTTTCCTTTGGAAAACGTTTTAATTATGTGTATGTGTTTGTCTCTGCATGTGTCTATGAGTACATGAGTGCAAGCGCCTGTCCTGGATCTGGAGTCATAGATGGCTATGAGCTATGTGATGTGGGTTCTGGGAACCTAACACAGGATTTTTGGAAAAGCAGCAAGTACTCTGAAATGCTGAGTCATTTCCCTAGCTCCTATGTTTCCAGCGGTTGTATAAGAAGCAAATGTAATTGTGAGATGTTAGTTACATCTAGTTTCTTGATCATGGCTTAAAAGTAGAAGTGAGTACGCAATGAGTAATTTTCTAGCCTTCATTTCATGGCTTGAAAGACAACATATATCCTGAGAAAAGTGGTTTGTCTTCAAATTCTCATAAAATTTGGGTCATACAGAGTAAAACTATTATGAATAACAATGAAGTTGGGGATCTATGTACCAGTTAAGATTTCTCTGTTGCTATGATAAATGCTGTCCAAAACCAATTTTGGAGAGAAAGGGGTTTATTTGGCTTATAGTTTATAGTCTATCATCAGGGGAAATCAAGGTAGGAACCAGAAAACAAAAGCTAAAACAGAGAACATAGAGAAGTGCTACTTACTGGCTGATTTATCAATTACCTTTCTAACATGGATCAGGACCACTGGCTAGGGCTGTCACTTCCTAGTGGACTGGGTCCCCACTATATCAATTAGCACTTAAGAAAATACCTCACAGCCACAACCACAACCACATGTGAGTCAGATGGAGGCAATCCCCCAACTAAGGTTTGCTCTTCTCAGATGTGTGAGGTTAACAACTAAGATTAGCCATTACACCTAGTGTAGAAATTTTCTTACTATGTCATTTTTGGTGACTTCTAGTTAGCACAGCTACGTTCTCTAACTGAAATTTAACAGGACTAGCTTTATGTTATGGAGTATAGAAAAGTTCTTAGCTCCCTATGGGTTGAGTTTTATTAGAGACACCTCTTTAGCTATTAGGAAATCAAGTTGCTAATTCACTTAGGTCATTAAAAATAATGTCGTCTAGGTTCATGGAAAAGTGTCTTTATCATGACTTGCAAAAAAAGCTTTGAGATTAAATTTATAAACTATTACCTTCATGACTAAGTATCCTAAAAAATATACAAAGTATCCAAAGCCCTCCTCTTGGAACTCTGGATACCAGGTGGAAGAGGAGGCAGAAGAGTGTAAGAAACAGAGGGAATGGAGGACAACATGGGAACAAGGCCGTCTAAATCAACTAAGCAAGGCTCATATGAAGAGAGACAGAAGCAGCAATCACAGAGCCTATACCGGTCTGTGGCAGGTCCTATGTGTAGATATTAGAGCTTTCAGTTTAGTATTTTTATGGGACTCCTCAAGTAAATCTCTGATTTCTGTTCCTGTTCTTAAGGACTCTTTTCCTTCTGAAGATTTCCTTGTCTGGCCTTGATGTAATAGTTTTTGACTCATCTTTATTTTGTCATGTTGGTTTTTATGGTGGTTTAAATAGAAATGGCCCCCACAGACTAATGTGTATGTAAGCTTCGTTTACGGGGAGTGACACTAGTAGGAGATATGGCCTTGTTGGAGAAAGTGTGTCACTGTGCGGTAAGACTTTGAGATCTCATATGTTCAAGCTATGTTTGGCATACAGTCTCCTACTGCTGCCTGTAGATCCAGACATAGTACTCAGCTCCATCTCCAGCAGGATGTCTGCCTACATGCAGCCATAATTTCTGCCATGACGATAATAGACTAAACCTCCAAAACTGTAAGCTAGTCCCAACTGAATTTTTTCCTTAATAAGAGGTACTATGATCATGGTGTTTCTTCACAGCAACAGAACCCTAACTTAGACAAAAGTTATCTCTTAGAAGCCTCCTCTTTTCTAATGAAAGACAGGCAGTAGTTCCAGAGAAAAGGGTGGTTAAGAAGTAGCATTTTCAATAAAAATTAAAAAAATGAAAGAATTTTACATACAATATATTTTAATCATGCTTTCCCCTCCCCCAAATTTCCCCAGATCCTCCCTACCTCCCTAATCTACCCAACTTCATGTTCTCTCTTGCTGAATCAAAAAGGTAAACAAATAAATGAAATAAAAATAAAAACTGATGTGGGATATCCTTCTGTACATGTGTTGTTTTTACTGATTGATGGATAAAGCTGTTTTGTTTGATGTTTAGCAGAGTTAAGTCAGGCAGGATATCCAAACAGATATAAAGAGAAAGTAGGTGGAGTCTAAGAGAAGCCATGTAGTTCCTGAAGGAGAAAGATGCTGCCAGAATATTACAGGTAAACCACAGCCATGTGGCAATAAATAGATTACTAGAAATGGGTTAATTTAATATGTAGGAGCTAGCTATGAATATGCCTGAGATATTGGCCAAACAGCATTTTAATTAATATAGTTTCTGTATGATTATTCAGGCATGGGTAGCTGGGAAGCAAAAGTGCAGTCTCTGTCTGCAAATGGTACCCAAAATGTTTTGCAAGAACATCCACATTAAGCCTCAGAAAGCTTAAAAGAAAGGGGCTCATATAAGAAAGGCTTACTGACTCAAGCTTTAGCTGCAAAAACCTCGCAGCTCTTTTAAGAAGCCATGCCACCAAACACTTAAATGGTGTTCAAAAGTAGCCAGTGGCATACTTCTTGGTGGTAGCAGGGAGCTTGAAACTCCATAAGGTGTGGCAATAAGCATGGCTACCATCAGTACTTGTACCATGAAGCTAGATTCTCAGGAAGCTAAGAAATGGGCAGATACAGCCACCAAAGTCATAGCTCTAATCCTAGCGATGCTGTTTAGCAGATTAAAGACTCATGTGCTCAGAAAAAGATAGAGATATACAGTAAAGACAGATAAAGAACAGGGAAAAACAAACATACAAACAAAAATCAACCTCTAAAAGGTTTACAGTGTGTTTAAAAATATACTTGGGATAGGAAGAGAAAAGAAAATGGATAGAGAAAGTCCTTAGTAAAAGAAATAGAGTGGTGGTGCACGCCTTTTAACCCAAGCACTTGGGAGGCAAAGGCAGGCAGATCTCTGTGATTTCAAGAACAGCCTGGTCTACAAAGTGAGATCCTGAAGAGCCAAAGATACACAGAGAAACCCTGTCTCAAAAAAAACAAAACTTAAAAAATAAAAAGAACTAGAGTTTTAAAAAGCCACATAAAGATGGAAAATACATAAACCATCTGGATTATGTATATTAGTGTGTTTTCTTTGAATTTTTTGACTGTGAATGAATTAACTACAGAGAGATACTTAATTGTATGGGTTGCTAAGCTAAACCAACATATATATTTTAAAGGAATCTTGACTTCAAAATTTAAGTCTAATGACATGTTACTTTGGAAAAGAGGTTCTGCTTTTGCTTCCACAAAGGATAGAAAGGTGTGGATTCCTTACCAGCTACTATGGTTTCATCAAACAAGACCCCTGAAGAGATGGTCCATGTGGTACAACATCCACAACATCTTCAGGTATGCTTGCTGAGATGGACAAACCAAGCAGGATACCCCATGAAAGACCTCATTAACAGCTTTCCCAATCAGCAGGAAGTAATCTAGAGAACTATGCCCAAATTCCCTATATATCGTTTATAAAGATTTGTTTTCATTTAAAAGGAGGTTGATTATAAATGGTTAATGGTCACAGTTAAGAAAAGAAAAATGGATATGATAAAGAAATGAATACATTGATATGGATTTTGGTTTACTGAGACAAATTTAAGGTCAATTTTGTTACATATATATTTCTATTCTTTTTTAAGGTATTATGTTTATACAGCTCATTTAAAAATGCAATGTATAATTTAAAAATTATGGATTAATAGTCATCTATAATAGTCAAACTGTAGTCATGTTAGTCAGGTTTTCTAGATGTACAAAGAAATATTTCAGATGGATAGGTATTCTTCAAAACTTTCAAAGACCTATGGAATATGGTATTTAAAATGTTTTAAGAACTTAGACTTTTCTCAACAGTGAGACTTGTCTGTTCTGGCATCATCAATTACTTCAAAGAGGTGGATGGGCACTGAAGAACCTCGTTATGGAATTTTCCTTCAATGGGACAAGGTTAGCCATTTAGGCAAGAAATTTCTCTTTCCTGGCCTTCTTGATGATATGCTATATGAATTGGACATGCAGGACCCACAGAAAAGTGACTGCTGAACTTTCAAAAAGAAGGGATGGTCCTTCGGGGTTCCTCCTTCACTGAAGAAACTGCCAGACATTCTACAGGACACAAAAGAAAGCAACAGACAAACTTTGCAAATACAAGGCAGAACAGATCTTCAAGTTTCATGTTTGACTGAAAAGTCTGCCAGATATTAAGGGCCTACAGGCTAAAGATGGATGCCCCAATGTTAGAAAAGAACTTTGGGTGACTGTCCAAGCAGCGAGATGTCTCTCATTTCTAGGACTTTGGAAGTTGCTTACGATACACTTCCTGTTTACTTAGGTAACATTATATCATTCTGGGGTCTTTGATGGAGTTGAAGACTAGATAATTATAATTATAGTTTTCCTTAGTTATGATAAAAGATAAATTATATATAAATTTTAGACTCACAAAGATAGGATAGATAACAGAGTATTTTCCTTAATTTACATTTACCAAATGCAAATAGAATAAATATTATAACTGCAATTACTTTTTGTTGGAGTAAAGCCCACTCCATGAGATGGAACCCATACCTGACACTGCTAAAGTGGCCAAGAACATGAGACAAAATAGGTTACAGACCTAGGGGAAAACTAAAATTATTGTTTTGTTAAAGGAAAACAACAATAAAATGGCTCCTAATGATATATTGTTATAGCCACTGTGGTAGTCTGAATGTAATTGGACCCCATAATCCCAAAGGGAGTGGCACTATTAGGAGGTGTGGCTTTGTTGGAGTAGGTATGGCCTTGTTGGAGAAAGTCTGTCACTGTTGGGACAAACTTTGAGGTTTCTTATGCTCAGGATACCACCCAGTGAGTCAGTCAATTTTCTGTTGCCAGAAGATGTAGGACTCTCAGCTACTCCAACACCACATTTGCTGCTATGCTCCCCATCATGTTGATAATGGACTGACATTCTGAAATTGTAAGCAAGCCACCCCCAATCGAATGTTTTAGTTTATAAGAGTTTTTATGGTCATGGTGTCAATTTACAGGAATAGAAACCTGAAATAATATACCCAACAATGAGTAAATCACCCAACCCTCATTAGTGAAGCTTGCAGTAAATAGACATTAACACAGAGACCCACAACTGAACAATGTACAGAGATTGAGAGACTTCAGAGCACATGGACCCATATGGGATATCTTCATCAAACCCCTCCTAGAAAGATCTATGTAGAAGATGATGGTAAAAGACTAAGTGCTAGAAGTGGAGGAAGACTCCAAAGAAAGGGTCTTCCAGACATAACATCACTGATGCATAAATGAACTCACAGATACTGTGGAAGCATGTATAGGACCAACACAAGTTCACGCCACATAGTGTTCCAGCACTGAGAGGTGGAAACAGATAAAGGGTTCTATCCATAAACAAGAATCTATTTTCAATTGTTTCCTGATAAAGGAAAAGTAAGTTTCTTTGTTACTGGGTAGATCAACCACATTCTATGGCAGGCCCTATGCTGAGGAGTCAACAAAAATAAGCTTAATGGTTTTAAGGTTTTGCATACACACACACACACACACACACACACACACACACACACACACATGTTTGTGTTTTAGGCGAGTTGAGAGAAAGACACACACGAGAGAAAGAGAGAATGAGGGAGAGAGAAAGAATATGAAGTCGAAGCTGAGGGAACAGGAGGGGAGAGGATCTGGGAGGAGTTGGAGCAGAGAAAAACATGAACAAAATATATGAAAAAAATCTAACTTAAAAGTTTTTGAAAGAATAGCATTAGCTGGCTCCAGTGAAGACATGAAATAAAAAATAAAATTTTAGAAATGAAATATTTCACTCTTCCTTCCTGTTAACTGCTAATTAATTATCAATGGTTCCCCCTGGTGAAAGCAACAGAAGAAAACTGACTTGAGGGTCAAGAGAATTTGCCTCATCTTGGTCAGCACTCATGAAAGCAATCGAACAGAATATGAGAGACTCTTAGAAGTATATATGCAAGACCTCTACAGAGGTCAGTGGCAAAGAAAAAACCAGGTTAGCTCCATAGGAAATGCAACTAATCAGGTAAGTGACTCCTCAACAGCAAAGCTGGAACATATAAAAGAGTAACATCTCTGAAGTGCTGAAAGCAGGTAAGCACTTCAAAATTATATACTCAACTAAAATATAGTATCATTAAAAGCAAGTAGAAGTCATGTTTCTAATAAAGACCTAGAGTTTCCTATCAACCATTCATTAATGAAATATAAAGATATATATTAAAATAAGTAAATTAAATCCAGAATAGTGGATGAGAAATAATAAAAAAATAAGGATACTAATGCGTTGTCTTGCTAATTGTTCATGATTTATTCTCTAAAAACAAAAGGCAATAGACTGCTATTCTTTACTGATGCTCATGGTGTAAACACCCTCATCGTATTTAACAGTTAAGCATCATAGTACAGAGTGTGGAGCTGAGAAAATACACACACCTTCAGCAACTGTCAAATGAACACAAGCTCCTGAAAACCACAAGGGACGGCGCACCACCAGGGAATCTTAAACAAGGGTCAGTGTAAAAGCAGGATAAAAGGAACAAATAAAACATTATATAACACTAGCATGAACTCAAGATGAGTTCCACATTTTTATATAGTTTGAAAGAATGACACAATAGCAAAGCAATATAGAATACTTAAAGGATTATAAAATACGTGAGGTAATTAATTTCAGATAGAAAATTAAATTGAACTGTACAATTTTTAACATGAAAAAATCTTAAGAAAATTCACATAATACAAGAGTAAATTTTATCTAATTTTCTCTTGAGAATTTTATACATGTATACAATGAAATATGATCATATGTATCACCCATTTCTCCTTTAAACTCCCAACATGTTTCCTCATAAGTCATAATGAAATTTTTAAAACTGATAAGGATTGAAAATATAAAATAGTTTACTAGCAATTAATTAAGCATACAAGTGATCAAATAAAAATCAATCATATTCTGATCGAGTACTAGTGTGAATTGTAAACTGCTGTAGCACACTGCTGACAAAATCACAGCTAAAACATGAGACAAAAGTAGGAAACCTAAGGTAACTAGATTAATGTACAACTCTACATTCTCAGTAAAAACATTCTTAGGAATAAAAAGAGTCATTAAATAATAAAAATGAAATAATTCATCAAAAAGTACATTACTTCTCTAAACATTTAATAGCATATATATGTATGTATGTATGTATGTATGTATGTGTATATATATATATATATATATATATATATATATATATATATAAAACAAGGCAAAATTTTCCATCATAATAAAGCTTTTTACTTTATTTGTATCATCAATTGCCAAGTGGCCAATAAAGGTGGTGGTAATTTAACAACTAAATAATCTAATTAACAAATATTAAAGCTCTAATGATGCTTTGCATCTAATAATTATAAGATATGCATGCCTTCAAGGCACACATGAACATGTAAGAACTGACCTTATGTCAAAGCACAAAGTAAGTTTGCACAATTTACCTTGATCTCTGAAGTATGTCTTTTACCAAAACTACAATAATGGGCACATTAAAAATTAGAACTTTGAGAAATCTACAGATTTAAGAATAAAAAAATATGAAAGTTTACCACTTAAAAAAAAGCATGACAATGACAATATATATATATAAAGATTAACATGATGCAGATAATCCAATCTCAGGCAAAGATATATCTATTTAGCATTAAATTTATGTTAAAAGGAACTATAGGAGTAAATTATCAAGAGATTACAAAACTTACAGTAAAGGAACCCTGGGAAATGGAAAAAACAGAAATAGTCAAGTGAATGAAAATGACAAATGTACAAAATCCACAAAATAAAGTACTCAACTGCTGTGAGACAATGTGAGACAGACAGGAAGTATAGGCGGGATGACCAGGCAGGAAGCAGAGGCAGGCCAATGAGAACAGAAGAATTCTGGGAAGAGGAAATGGTCAGTCTGCAGTCATCACTCAGATGCAGAGGACACAAGATGTGACTGCCTCGCCAAAAATGGTAGTAAGCCACATGGCTAACACAGACAAGTATTATGGGCTAATATAAGTTATAAGAGTTGATAACAAGCCTGAGCTACTAGGCCAAACAGTTTATGATTAATGTAGACCCCTGTATGTTTATTTGTGACTAAACGGCTGTGGGACCAGGTGAGACAGAAACCTCAGTTAACATTCAGCATTTGAAAAAAAAAAAAAGGAATAAAGTAGAAACATATGAGAGGAATTTTATTATAAAAATAGAAACTACAAATACAAAAAGAACAAAACTTTTAGGCAATTAAATGAATACAGAAGCTATGAATATGCCTCCCATCATTTGAACTAAATATTCAAGCTCTTTTAATACTAAAATGAAAACAGTTTTAGCGAAAATTTTAAGTGGCTGAAAAATAGCCGAAAAACCTGAACTAAAAACAATGATATAATGTAAACATATAATTATATGTTGGTAAATTAATTTTAAATTCTGGTGAATGTACAAAAACTGGTTAAGGTTGATATTATTTATAGTAATGGACCACATAATACAATAAAGCACCATATTCTTAAAAAAAAGTCCCACATAATATTGACATTAAAACCACATAAAGGGACTGGGAGTGAGTATGCATGTCTTTAATACCAGCAAAAACAGGAGGATCTCTTTTAGTTCAAGGTCAGCCTGGTCTCAAGGTTCCAAGCAGCACTACAGAGTGAGATCCTGCTTCCAAAACAAAACAAAAACAGACAAGCAAAAACAGATAAATAAATTATGAGAGGAAATAACTTACAATAATGAGTAAAAGATATTTATGCCAGAAAAACTATTCAGAAAAGGTAGCAAGCAGCAAGAATTATCAGCTACATTTACTACATGTATTGCATTTACTGTTGAGTTTAATGTGTATTTCAGTAGTCATCCTACATTTTCCTTGTTTCTTTTTTTTCATTACTTGGTCTTCATACCAAGTAATGTACTTCATTCTGACATTGTCATACACGTTATCTTAGTCACTACTCTATTGCTATAAAAAGACACCAGGACCACAGCAACTCTGATAAAAGAAGCATTTCACTCAGGGTTTGCATACAGTTTCAGAAAGTTAGTCCATTGTCATAGAAGGGAGAATGGTGGCATACAAGAAGGCTTAGCCCTGGAGCTGAGAATTTTACATCCTGATCTACAGGTGGCAGACAGAGAAAGACAAAAAGTCTGGGCCTGGAATGGACTCGTAAAACCTCAAAACACACCCTCCTCCAAAAAGGTCACACCTCCTAATCCTTCTAATCCTTCTAAAATAGTGCCACTCCCTGATGATTAAGCATTCAAATATATGGGCCTATGGGGATCTATTCTTTTTCAAACTACCACACAGATATATCACAGTACACTTTGCATGCTCACATATCCACTAAGTTCCTTCATCTTCTCTCTTGCTAGTCCTTTCCTTCCCGCAATACTCCCTTGCTTCTTGCATGTAATGTGTGTGTGTGTGTGTGTGTGTGTGTGTATATATATGTATATATATATAAACTCATAAATCTAGATTCATCTTAAGAATGTGTGTGTCTAAGTCCATTTAGTGACTCTCACTCATATATACCTGTGTTTAAAGCTGACTATTTAGGATTAGATAACCTATGGGGAATCTAATTCTCAGTGAAAACTGATTCTATCTGTACTTTGGTAGTAGGGCTTGTGAAATTTACCCCATCCCCATTAGTATGATGACTGATATGATCATTATGAAGGTCTTGTTAGGAAAACAAAGTGTAGATATTTCATGCATGCATCAGCATCCCTGTCCTGTCTAAAAAACATTATTTTGGAGAAAGCACCCTAGTCTTCAGGCTCTTAGACTCTTTCTGCATCATCTTCCATAATGTTCTCTGACCCTTTAGGGGTTGCACTGCTGATGTATCAATTGAGGTAAGGCATCCAAAGGTCACTTGTTCCCTGCATTCTAGTCAGTTGTTGCTTTCTGGACTTGTCTCTGTCTATTGCCAAAAGAAGCTTCTTCTCAAACATGAAGGCTACACTTATCTAGGATAGATGGATAAGAGCTTATAAGACAGAGTCTGCACTAGTTTAGGAAAATGATAGTAATAATTTTTTCTCTAAGGTCCATGACCTTACCAACCACAGGCAGTTTGCTAGGTTTATAGTAAAAGGTATGAATTCCTTCCAAGAAGTCCTTAAATACAATTACACAGTTTTGGTTACCCCCTGTAATAGGAGGAGCGGGCAGTGTTCCCAGCGCCCAGCTAGCTTAACCCCTGAAATGACCACACAGAAATTGTATTAATTAATATACTGCCTGGACCATTATATCTAGCCTCTTCTTGGCCAACTCTCACATCCTGATCTAACCCATTTCTACCAATCTGTGCAACACCATGAGGTTGTGGCTTTCCAGGAAAGATTCTAACCAGTCAGTCTCATACAGGAGCTTCATGGCGTCTGCCACACTGCCCTTCTTTCCAGCATTCTGTTCTGTCTACTCTGCCTACCTGATTTCTGCTCTATCAAAAGGCCAAGGCAGTTTCTTTATTCACCAATGAAAGCAACACAAATACAGAAGAACCTCCTACACCATTTCTCCTTTTTCTGTTTAAACAAAAAAGAAAGGCTTTCACTTTAACATAGTAAAATTACTTATAACAAAACAGTTATCAAGCAAGAATTACAATTACAATATTTAGATCTATTTTATCTTTTATCATAACAATGGAAAACTCTAACTCTAACTATCTATCTATTCTTCAACTCCATCAAAGACTCCAGAAGGATATAATATTAACTAAATAAATGAGAAGTAAGCAACTTCCAAAACTCTAGAAATGACAGAGACATCTCGCTGCCTGGACAGTCACTCAAAGTTATTCCGTACTGTTGGGGCATCCATCTTCAGCCTACAGGCCCATAGTATACAGCAGATTTTTCCATGAATCAGAAAATTTTAAAGAGAGTTCAGTCACTTTCTTCTGTATCCTGCAGAATGTCTCGCAGACTTATGAATCAGGAACCCCGAAGGATCATCTCACTTTAGGTAAGTTTAGCAGTCCTCTCTCTGTGGGTTCTTTGTGTCCAATTTATACAACAGTCCAGGCAAGAGCAGTTTCTTGCCCAAATGGCTAACCAACTCCATAAGGAGCCTCTTCGATGCCCATCTTCCTCTTGAAGTACATTGGTGCTGACAGGAGCCGACATGTCTCATTGTCTTGAAAAGTCCTAAGTTATTAAAACATCTTAAATGTCATATTCTGTAGTCTTTGAAAGATATGAAGAATGCCTATCTAACTGAAATATATCTCTATATATCTAGAAAATCTAACTAACATGACTATAAACTTGACTATTATAGATGACTATCTATTAACCTATATTTCTTAATTATATGTTACATTTTTAAATGAACTACAAGATCACAATACCTTGATCAAGATCAGAAATACATATATATAAGAAAATTGACCTTAAACTTGTATCAATAAATCAAAATTTATGCCAATGCAAATTATTCATATCTATATCATGTCCCCCTTTAAATGTAAAAGAACATTTATAAACAATATTTGGGAATATGGGAGAAGTTATTTCTCTCGAAACTGCTTCATGCTCAATGGTGTATCCTATGTACTAGGTTCATCTCACTCAACAGTTGAGTGAAGTAATTTTCTGAACGTGTTCACGGTGACCTTTCAGGAGGGCATGGTCTATCATATCATATTGGTCTAGAAGCAATCCACAGAGTCTCATCTTCTGTGAAAATAAAAGAAGAACCTCTTTTTTCAAAGCATCATATCCTTAGACCCAAATTTTGAAGTCAAGATACCTTTAGAACATATATGCTGGTTTAGCTTAGCCTACCACACAACAAAATGTCTCTCTGTATTTAGTTCTTTCACAGTCAAAAAATTTAAAGAAAACACAATAATACACATAATCCAGACTCTCTGTGAATTTTCCATTTTTACAAGGCTTATTTTCATTTTTTATTATAACTATCTGTTCTCTGTCTCTTTAAAGACTTTACCAATTTTTTTAAGCATTAACTATATATTATGACTTTCTATAGTCTTTTCCTTTTCTCTTCCAAGCCTAAGTACTTTATCTAACAATATGACCCACTTAGAGGTCTATTATGTATGACTCTGTCCTATTGCATTGTCCATAATTCTCTACTGTCTTGAAGTGCCTTTAAAATGCTAAGCAGCTTGGTTGCAGCAGATCTGGATGTTGGCGCCACCTCTCTCCAATTTCAAAATGGTGGATGTACCATTTCTGCTAGCTCTGGGACTGCCAGGTAGGAGCCACACTCAGCAGTTTAACTTTGAGAATGAGCTTTTTATCTGAGTTACAGCCAAATCTGCCAGGCAGAGCACTGCGCAGCCTGGAAACATCTCTCTGTATGGCGGCAGAAATCCGCCATGCTCTCCTGTTTGTGCATGCCTAGTAGACCTGATCCCGCTGCCTGCCCAAGTGGGGCATGCTGAGCCATTGGCATGGTCTCAGAGTACTTTCTTCCTGATCTTGAGTGGGTACACAAACATCGGGTCCCATAAAAGCCACTGAAATGGTTTACACCTAGAGTTTGCATTGGCCACACAGCCCAGGAAGCACGTTTAAAACTGTTTAAAACCATGCGGCTTTTTTTTTTTTACAGCTGCTGAGTCAGGAAATTCTCTCTTAAAGGAGCTATGACACTCTTCCAGTAAACAGCAAAAAGCTGTGTTAAACTCTGTATTTTTTTTTTAGTCTAGAATTTCTTTATGCCATGAAGCTCCTGTCTGAGACTGACACTGGTTAGAATCTTTCCCCATAAGCCACAATCTTGTGGTGTTGCACAGATTGGTAGAAATGGGTTAGATCAGGATGTGAGAGTTGGCCAAGAAGAGGCTAGATATAATGGGCCAGGCAGTAATTTAATTAATACAATTTCTGTGTGGTTATTTCAGGGGTTAAGCTAGCTGAGCACTGGAAATGCAGCCCACTCCTCCTCCTACAGATTGGTACCCAACGTGGAGCTTGAACCCAGGACCCCGAGATTAAGAGTCTCATACACTATTGACTGAGCTAGCTGGGCAGCCAGGAGCTGGGCGGCCAGGACAAAAAGCAGGCCTGCTCCTCTTACAACAGAGTGGCACCTCAACATGGTCGACTAACTCCATGTAAAACCTGAGAGGCAGTTTCTTTATTTAACCAATGAAAGCAACACAAATACAGAAGAACCTCCTATACCAACCCCCAGAGGGCCATTTTGTTGACCTGGTCATTGATGTGTTTCTCAGGCTTAAAAGCTTGTAAGATAACTGATTACTTTTGTCAAATGGCAGCTTGCACAGTTCTTGCTCATACACTGCAAGATAGATCATAAGAAGAATCCCCAGCAGTACCAGCTTAATTCCTCTGTGTCCTGCTATTCTGATTAGGAAGCAATCTTTCTCAACTTCCTTGAATTTGAGCTGGCCTTGGACATTGGCTCAACAGACAATAGCAAAATGACTCTATGTCCATCCAGAACATAGATATGAGTTCTGATGGCTTTTATATTTCTTCCTTGTGATTCAAATATCATATAAAAAAGCTCTGGCTAGATTAATGAATGGTGAGGAAGCATATGAAGAGGGATTCAGACAATCTCAGCCATTCTAACAATTATACTAAGACTTCAGGTCTATAAAGAGAGCCACCATAAATGTTCTTACATCAGATAAGTGCACCTAAGGGTGGCTGTATGGTAAACCCAACTATTTCCAAGTAAAGCAGAACTAACCAGCCACACCCCTCTAACCTCTCTAGTTTGTTTTGTCAACTTGATATAGGCTACTGTCACTTTAAAAGAGAGAACCTCAACTGAGAAAAGGCCGCCACCAGATAGACAAGCCTGTGGGGTATATTCTTGATTAATGATTGATGTGAGTGGACACAGGTGGTCTTGGGGTGAACAAGAAAGCAGGGTAAGCAAGACACAAAACAGCACTTCTCCATGGTCTCTACATCAGGTCCTAACTCCACATTGTTGCCTACTTTCTGCCCTGACTTCCTTCCATGAGGAGCTGGGATATGAAGTATAAATGAAATAAACCTTTCCATCTCCCAAGTTGTTTTTGGTGATGGTGTTTCACCACAGCATAGAAATGATAACTAAGACACTTGCCATACTCTAGAAATGTACCAAATAACAAGTGTTTGTGGTTAGGCCACTAAGTTTGAAGTATCTTGTTAATGAGATATAAATGAAGTGGGGGGGGGTATAAAGGGAACACTATCAAACAGGCTGTGGAAATTGTCCACAATAGAAGTGTTTCTTACTAGAATCCTCAGGAAAGAGCATACCATTCCCTCGCAGTTACACCCTTTGAAGGTCAACATGGTTAGGGCATTTAATCACTAACTTGGGAAAGGCTATTTATTTAGGACTTTAATATCCTTCTGGCAATTAAAGCATTCAGAGAGGTAGAATCTTGGGGCTAGCAACATACAGTCTTCAAAGACAAAGAGTGAGCTGGAGAGGAAAAAAGCAGCAATCCAGGTAAAAATTCAATATGCAAGCAGGATCTGCCTTTTACCAGACTCTGCAGAAGGTAAGGTGGGCCACACAAACTTAAGAGACTTTAGCCATCCCACACTCAGCCTCCAAATTGATCTGGACACAAAACATTAGTTAAAATCTTCTGAAACTCCCTAGTTAACTGGCTCTCTACTTTTGTGTTTGTCGTCTACTACAAACCATCTCTTTCCTTAAGTTTTCTGTCCCACCACACCATCTTTGGTGTCAGCATATAAATCTGTCTGCCTCAAGGAGTGTCTAATGGTCGTTAAATTAAGTTTTCCTGCCACACTTAAAATAGATTGCATTTATGCCCTTCTCTGCTGCCCTCCAAGTAGCTTTAAAGCACTTAAAATGTGAATGTGATGCATCTATTGATCTACTGAAACCCTACTACAGTATGTGCAGTGTGCCTGACACCTAAAATGAACCTTCTTTTACCCTTTGGCATTCCCAGCCTCTTCTCAGACAAATTCTCCTTCATATAATCCTACAGAGCTCAACTATCTATTACATCTTCAGGAAAGGCTTCATAGGCCTGGCTGTCTATACTCTTCCAACCTAGGATTGCTTCTCGCCTTCCCCAGTATAGAAGTTTGCACTATATTAAAACTGTTCCTTCAGTTGTCTGACATTCTGTTATCTCCTACTGAATGCAAACCACAGTTCTCTTTTATATGAGTGCCCTAGTAGACAGGAAATTCCTTCAAATCGGGACCCTCCACTAACGCAGGTATTGTTTTTACCAAACTTTGAACCAAAATTTATCTCTATGCATGGACAAGAATTGGTGCTTCTAAATATTTAGTGAATAAATAAACAAGTGACGTCATCTGCACTCCTCTTCCTCACATTCAAGCGTGGCTTCCATGGAGGCCATATGCAAGAACTGTGTATCCAGGGTGTCCTTTTTTCTCTCAATTTCTTTTTTCCACCCAGTCTCCAGTGAAGTACCCAGACAGGTCAGGACGGAATGAGACCCTCCTCAATTTGCATACTATGTGGTACAAAATAATGGAGCAGATTGCAATGTTTAGAAACTCTGCGATCTCTTCATCATCATAGCACTATGACAAAACAGTCTTTAACGATCTAAAATAAAAAATTTTTCCTCAAAATTGAGAATTTTTGAGCTTAAAATGGAATATATGAGACAGGAAAGAAAGCAGAGTTATTTACAGTTAAAAAAAAATGACCAGCAAAAGGAAGTGCTTGTGACAGAGGAATACAGTGGGGAGGGGACAAATAAAGTATGACACACATGCATGAAAATGCTATAATGAAATCCATACATTGCAGGATACCTTAAAAGTAATTTTAAAACCTCATCGACAAAAGTACTTGTCTACATATTTACATTGAGTTTATTTAAGAACTCTTTGCAGAAATGCAAAACACCATCTTTCTACAGAAAATTGCTGAACCTAACAATATTGGCTTTTATGTTAATAGTTTTTACCTTCATAAAAAATAAGCCATCATCTTCAGAAGAAAGGAAAAGGAATGAATCTGGTTTCTGTTCATTTCTAAGTCCTGCTGCTAGCACTAAGAGTTACCTAAGGAGAGGTGAGAATCCCCGAGACAATTCACACCACCAGAGTCTACTTCTTTGCTTCCTCTCTACCTTCTCAGAAAGGGAGCAGTGGGGCAAGTTAGGATCTCACATAAAACTAATGCACCCACCACTTTAAACAGCCTAGATTCCCTCAGCAATTCACACCATCCTCCTGTCCATCACACAGCATTTTACAAGAGAGTAGTGGGCTTCAAAAGGTTGGTTTTCAAGGGAATAAGGATATTGAAATTCCACTCTAATTATTTTGTATTTAAATTCTGCCACACTGAATTCAGAACACACATTGCATTATAAAGACTTTGTATTCTTTACTAAAACATCCTTGAAAGTATGATTATTTAATCATTTAGGGTAAAGTTAAAAATATAGAAAAGATGAAATCAGACTAGCTAATCAACTGCAAAGAATTGTAGTTTGTAAAATTTGATTCTTTGGATTGTTTTCTGTGTCTCTATT
>PVIU01021247.1:0-32049 GCA_004026605.1 Ondatra zibethicus | reverse complement strand
TTAGTAGAGTTTTTGGGGTCACTTATGTACACTATCATATCATCTGCAAATAACGAAAGTTTGACTTCTTCCTTTCCAATTCGAATCCCCAAGATCTCCTTATTCTGTCTTATAGCTATTGCTAGAACTTCAAGCACTATATTAAAGAGATATGGGGAGAGTGGACAGCCCTGTCTTGTTCCTGATTTTAGTGGAATCGGTTTGAGTTTCTCTCCATTTAATTTGATGGTAGCTGTCGGCTTGCTACATATTGCTTTTATTATATTTAGATATGAACCTTGTATCCTTACTCTCTCCAAGACCTTTATCATAAAGTGGTGTTGAATTTTGTCAAATGCTTTTTCAGCATCTAATGAAATTATCATATGGTTTTTTTCTTTCAGTTTATTTATATGATGGATTACATTGATAGATTTCCATATGTTGAACCAGCCCTGCATCTCCGGGATAAAGCCTGCTTGATCATAATGGGTGATCTTTTTGATGTGTTCTTGGATTCTGTTTGCCAGTATTTTATTGAGAATTTTTGCATCGATGTTCATGAGTGAGATTGGTCTGTAATTCTCTTTCATGGTTGCGTCTTTGTGCAGTTTTGTTATCAGGGTAACTGTAGCTTCATAAAAAGAGTTTGGCAATGACCCTTCTGTTTCTATTATGTGAAACACCTTAAGGAGTATAGGTATTAGCTCTTCTTGGGGTTTTGGTAGAATTCTGCATTAAAACCATCTGGTCCTGGGCTTTTTTTGCTTGGGAGGTTTTTGATGACAGCTTCTATTTTCTCGCGACTTATAGGTCTATTTAAATTGTTCACCTGGACTTGATTTAATTTTGGTATATGGTATTTATCTAAAAAACTGTCCATTTCTTTTACATTTTCCAATTTTGTGGCATACAGGCTTTTGTAGTAAGACCTAATGATTTTCTGAATTTCCTCAGTGTCTGTTGTTATGTCCCCCTTTTCATTCCTGATCTTGTTAATATGAGTATTCTCTCTTCGCCTTTTGATTAGTTTGGATAGGGGTTTGTCGATCTTGTTGATTCTCTCAAAGAACCAGCTCTTTGTTTCGTTGATTCTTTGGATTGTTTTCTGTGTCTCTATTTTGTTGATTTCAGCCCTCAGTTTGATTATTTCCAGACTTCTATTTCTCCTGAGTGAGTCTGCTGCTTCTTTTTCCAGAGCTTTTAGGTGTGCTGTTAAGTCACTAATGTGTGCTTTCTCTGTTTTCTTTATGTGGGCACTCAGTGCTATGAACTTTCCTCTTAGCACTGCTTTCATAGTGTTCCATAGGTTGGGGCATGTTGTGTTTTTATTTTCGTTGAATTCAAGGAAGACTTTAATTTCTTTCTTTATTTCTTCCTTGACCCAGGAGTGGTTCAGTAGTTGACTGTTCAGTTTCCATGAGTTTGTAGGCTTTCTGGGGGGTGGAGTCGTTTTTAAATTCTAACTTTACTCCATGATGATCTGATAAGACACAGGTGGTTACTCCAATTTATTTGTATCTGTGGATGTTTGCTTTGTTGCCGAGTATGTGATCAATTTTCAAGAAGGTTCCATGAGATGCTGAGAAGAAGGTATATTCTTTCCTGTTTGGGTGGAATGTTCTATAGATGTCTATTAAGTCCATTTTATTTATTACATCTGTTAGTTCTCTTATTTCTCTGTTAAGTTTCTGTCTGGATGACCTGTCCATTGGTGAGAGAGGAGTGTTGAAATCTCCTACTATTAGGGTCTTAATTCTTTGGATCTCAGAAAAGACTCCATAGAACAGTTCTAAGTTGAACTTCCTTTTTCTTGCCCCTTGGATCAGGTAAGCTGTTACTAAACCTGACTAAGTTTTCTTAGCTTGCTGAATCTTATGAGCCTCCATCTCCCTCAAGAAAGAAATAGTTTAATTCAAAGAAGATATCTGCACAACAGCAGGTGACAATAGACTTTCTGAGGTAATTATGTCTCTGCCTCATGTCTGGAATATGTATAACTTAAGAGTCACTGGGAAAGACTCAGTTGACTGTTTTACCTAGAATGCCCCCGTGAGGTTTTGCATGAGAAGGAATATGCATATTTAAGTAGAAGGCGTAGGGAAATGAGAGGGAATGAAGATGGAGGAACAACTGTGTAGACTAGACTGTGGAAATGAGCTCACCTGATTCTACTTTCAGTCTTCATAAGGTTCATGAATATTTAATGTTCAGCTTCTCAAGTTAAAAAAGTCCTTGTTGAGGACTTTCCAGGCATAGAAAACAATTAAAAATAACATGAAGCTAGAGGAGATTCATAAGAGCCTATTTCCAGCTTTCCCTTAACCCAAGAAAAACTGAGAATTCATGAAGAATCACAACATAAGTGAACCTCTAGGGACCAAAACCCATTGTTTTTCACTTTTCTAGGTACACTTTTCACAAAATATTATATTAAATAAATAGTTAAGTATTAAAAGAAATGGAGCATGTTTTCCTAATGATATTGTGAATATGTTGAGAACACTAACAATGTATCAAATCCAAACAATTATAGCATGAGTCTAGAAAAATACAGTGAACCTCCTATAATAGAGTGCTTACATGTTCCCACTTAAACACATGGTTTGTAAGAAGGCATAGGAATGACAGGTAACCTCCTTTCCTATTTTTATCAATGGTTCCATATTAAAACTTTGAGTTTAAATAATTGATCTATTCCATTGAGTTCACCAGGAGATTTTTTTCTGTATTTTTTTTGCTACATTCTTTTCTTGCCTTTACGATGACTTACTTTTCTTATCCCTACAGAAAATATTCAACAGAAGGTAGAAGAGATCCAATGTGAGTTTCTGTTTCTTCCTCATTGAAATCCTGTCTTAGATGTCAGGCACTCACTCTGCCAACTGAGCTTCATCCTCCAGCCCCAAAGCACCTTACATCCTTTTATGATAATCTGTTATTTAAAAGAATATGCAATGTTTAAAATACTTATTAAGAGGTCAAACATGGTAGGAATCGGAAGCATTACGATCAGGATTTCAAGGCTAGCATCACTTACAACGTGAATTTCAGGCCACCAATATTATATGGTCCCATTTTAAAAGGTGAAAAAAAGGAAAAGAGCTGTAGCCCAGTTTTCAGAGTACTTGGTTTGCATACACTCAACCCTGGATTCAATCCTCAGCATCACATATAACCAGATGTGGATCACACACTTGCAATTCCAGTATTCAGAAGACAGAGGCAAACATTAATGGTCATACTTAACTACACAGCAAATCGCAGTCCAGTCAATACAGGAGAAAGTTTCATCATCATCATCATCATAATAATAATAATAATAATAATAATAATAATAATAATTTTTAGGAACTCAGTTGGAGTTTGATATCGCCCCTGCTTCTTCAATTATAATAAGGCACAGTCTCTCAAATATCAAACATGGTTTCTACTTTCAGGAATGTCTTATTTACTTTGTAGGTGATACCTGTGTATAGATTCTTTTTGGTTGCCTACATCAATGAGAAAATAAATCAAAAACAAAATAAAAATTAAGTGTGGAAGTAACAAATAGCAATTGACAAGGTAGTGAACTATAATCACCAAAAAGTGAGTCAAGGCAATAAAAGCTAAGAAGTCAAGAAGATTACAGTAGGTCAGGCCAATCTAAGAAATCTGCCTTCTAGAGAGCATGATGTGGTAGGGAGAGAAAAGAATATGTGGGGCAAGGAAATAAACCCTTCTCATTTGACAACAAACAGACTCGTTAATAAAAAGCAATTATTATGAGGACCAATTACATGAAAGGCTGAAGCAGACTACCCTGGGCAACTTAATGGTACCCCAACTCAAAATCAAACAACCAAACAAAATCCAAAATACAAATGAACAAAGACCCCTACCATAGCACTGTGAGTTTCTTAGATCATCATTTTTTTTTGTGACCCACGTATACATATCACAACCCATCAGCCTTCAGATGCTTAGAGTATAGTGTTGTTTTAGGGTACTTGTTCCATGGCCATCCCATAAGTGCACTTTCACTATTCCCTATCAATTAGTTTATCCAGAGGTCTGTTTGTAGAACTGAAACTGTAAACTAACCCCTATTACTGAGAAACATTGTATGACCCCTTTTCTTG
This sequence comes from Ondatra zibethicus, assembly GCA_004026605.1. Taxonomy (NCBI): domain Eukaryota; kingdom Metazoa; phylum Chordata; class Mammalia; order Rodentia; family Cricetidae; genus Ondatra; species Ondatra zibethicus. The sequence continues at coordinate 27,946 of PVIU01021247.1, read as the reverse complement.
GCTTTTGAATATTCTGTTCTGTTTGGGACTTATGCATTTTGATAATCAGAGGCATCAATGGAGTCCTTAAAACTGTCTTAATAGGCATGAGCTCAGCAGTTTAAATGCTTGACTCACAAACAAGGGGACCAGGATTTGAATCCCCAAAGACTAACTTGTAATGTCTCCCTATTGAGATTAACTACATCATTAAACTCTGGGTTTGCTTGAGACTTTGAACAATCCATCAGGAAGGACTCCCTAGATCAATCCTAGGCCTTCATAAGTGTGCACACAAACACACACATTCATACACATGCATGAACACATACACTTGCACATGCAAACACATGTACATGCATACACATGCATGCACATATACATACACAGGTGCTTCCATAGGTATGCAAAGAGGCATAAACACATAGAAACCACATGTACATGTAAAGAAGAGAAAAACACGTTTATTGATAACAAATTTTGACTTAGAGTCTTAGTAGGGTATTAGTTCACTCATTTGATGCAAATTGCACAGTGGATATTTGTGTTTATTTCACAAACACTATACTTTTGTTTAATTAAGACAAGAAGGGAAAGAGACTCTTATTCAAGTATTTATTTCTTATTTTCAGTAATTATTTTTACCTTTAGCTTGGGCTTAATGTTGGAAGGTAGAAACTCATTAAGTTCTAGCTCATGTAATTTAATTATTTAGTGACAAAGTACTAACTGTTGAGGTTCAAAGTGCACAGGCATCTTTTCAGTCCATTTATAATTAGATAGAGAGAATAAAGTTGATGGAGGAAAACAATATTACAAATTGTGACAGTCGCTGGTACATGACTTACAGGCCTCCATAATAAACAGGACAGCAAAGGATACAGTGTTATTTTGGTGCTATGAATACATCAGCCTGCAAGATTCAAGTATAATAAAATGACAAAAATAATTGAAATGCTACTAAAAATCCATGTAAGGTTAAAGTGACAGAAAATAAGGATAGAAAATTGTGTTTTCTTCTCATATGAATTTTGTTCAAAGGCACGTTTTATTGACTAAAAAAACCCTAAGATATGATATTCAACTCTGAGACTATTACAGCTTTGAAGATTGTTTTTAAGCATGTAATATACTGTCACACAGTCATGTCATCCATGGAATTTTATGAAATTTCCCACCAACAGTACCTCTGAGAGCTCTCTAACTCCTCCACCTTTCTCTTAACTGGAGGTGAGGTGATCCATTATTATTACTTAAACAAAGTACGCTATGATTGTTATTGATATATTTTTAACAGCTTGAAAATCTGAGCTTGCTGAAAGCATAAGCCATGATCCATTCATCTTTTAATTCTCAGCACTTACCATAATATGGGCTCAATCAATATTTGGAAAGATAAAGTGATTTTTCCTGGCATATCAAAAATATTTATAACTTAATTCAAAGGTATGAGTCATGTTAATCATAGATAATTACATAAATATTGTACTCCAGCTTAATGACAAGATTATATTGAGAATTTATTGTAGCTGTGTACACATTAATGATTGAAATGCCAACATTCTATGTTTTCCTTAAATTAGCTTTCTTGGGTCAATTCGTCCTGAAGGACAAAATCAATTCTGCACATCAGGAGTTGCTAGCCTCAAAGAGCTACAAAGTTTTTTCATTACAGACACCATGCATTTGAGTGCATGCCTAGAAGAATATTCAGAGACATATAGCCCACATTTCTAATAATGTTAATCCTTATGTTCCAGTTTTTGGTTATTAGTTTTGTTTTGTTGAGACATGGTCTCACTGTGTAGCTCTAGCTGTCCTGGAACTCACTATGTAGACAAGATTGGTCTCAAACACAAAGAGTTGCACCTGCCTCTGCCTCCTGAGTGCTGGGGTTAAAGATGTGTGCCACCAGATCCAGTTAAATAGAAGTTTTTTATAACTATCTTTTCCTCTTTCCTTTCCTTTGAAATTGAATATTGATCCATACTGAATATTGACAAGATTCTTAGCTGTTCTAAAAATATTTAAAATCCTTACAATGCTATAATGATATAAATGGTATGGTAGGACTTTAAGAGGAAATAAAGGAATGCAATGGATGACTTTGGTTTTTAATAAAGAACCTATCACAAATAAAGAGGAAAATTGTAGAATATTAGTTGAAGAATTATTACATTTGTTTAGGCTATGGGATGTTTGTTTAATGATGCAAAAATGTGTTACATTCTTTTATGTTGTATTTGTTTAAATCTGTGAAGCTGTGTTGCTTTGCATGTTTAAAATACCTGAGTGGTCTAATAAAGAGCTGAATGGACAATATCTAGGCAGGAGAGGGATAGGCAGGGTTGGAAGGCAGAGAGAATAAATAAAAATAGTAAATGCTTAAACAGCAAGGCCATCTCTCCAGCCCATAGAAATTATTTTTCAAATATTAGTAGTAAAATGGGGGAGGACTAGTTAATGATTCCACAATGTAGCTTTATACAAACATCTAAATACATGTTCAAAACAAACTGTCTTTGATTTATTTCTTGTTGCTAAGATAAAATAAAATGACACAAGCAGCTCAAAGTTCAAAGGATTTGTGAGGCCCACCTGCTCCAGGTTACGACCCATCACACTGGAGAAGAAGTCACAGTGGCTGTAACTTGCAGCAATTGGTCATATCACAAAAGCAGCCAAGATCAAAAGGCATATAACCCATGTAGGTATGCTAGTTGTTAGTTACTATTCTATTGCTGTGAAGAGACACCATGACCCAAGCAACTCTTATCAAGGAAGTATTTCATCAGGGGCTTGCTTACATCATCAGGGACCATGGAGGCAGAGACCATGGCAGCATGAAGGCATGATGCTGGAGAAGTAGCTAAGAGATCCATCCTGATCCATAGGCCAAGAGAGAGACACTGTACCTGGCATGGGCTTTTTTTCATATTCTTTTATTTTTCATTCAAAAATTTATGCTTCCACCCCTTCTCCCAGTCCCCTCCCTCTCCCCCACTACCCCTCCTCTCTCCTCCTGCTTCCTTAAGAGGGGGCAGGGTACCCTGCCCTGTGGAAAGCCCAAGGCTCTCCCCTCTCCATCCTGGCCTAGGAAGGTGTGCATCCATATAGACTAGGTTCCCAAAAAGCCAATACATGCAGAAGAGATAGGTCCCAGTGCCATTATTATTGGCTTCTCAGTCAGGCCCCATTGGCAGCCACATTCAGAGATTCCAGTTTGATCATATGCTCATTCAGTCCTGCTCCAGCTGGAATTGTTGAGCTCCCATTAGATCAGGCATACTGTCTCAGTTGGTGGACCAGCCTTTCCCGGTCCTGACTTCCTTGCTCATTTTCTCCCACCTTCTGCTCTTCAACTGGACCTTGGGTGCTCAGTCCACTGCTCTGTTGTGAATGTGGGTCTCTGTCTCTATCTCCATCCATCACAAGAAATTTCTATGGTGATGATCAAGATATTCATCAACGTGACTATGGGACAAGGCTAGTTCAGGCATCCTCTCCTCTGCTGCCCAAGTACCTAGCTGGGGACATCCCCGTGGACACCTGGGATCCCCTCTAGAGCCAAGTCTCTTGCCAATCCTAAAATGACTCCTTTAATGTAGATATCTTATTCCCTTCTCCAATATTCACCTTTCCTCCATCTCTACCCTCCTACTCCTCCAAGCTCTCCCCAGTCCTTCCCTTCTCCCTTCTTGTTCCCCTTTTCCCTTTCGCCCACCCCCACCCCTACCTCCACCCCCAAAGAAAAACATATAGATCCTCCTGGAAATTGGAAGCAAACAAGATTGCCGGGCAAAAGTTGGCGTGGGCTTTTAAAAACCTCAAATTTTTTTTTGACCTTCAGTGGCATCCTTCCTCCAAGGACACACTTCCTAATCCTTCTCAAAGAGAGATACTCTCTGGTGACTAAGCATTCAAATACATGAGTCTATGGGGGGCATCCTTATTCTAACCAGCACACTAAGGGTGAGGTTGCTTTCTCCACTTTAAAAAACTTTAGAAACCTTTACACAAGAAATGGTGTCTCCCACAGTGGGAGGGAGCTCCCATAGTAATAAACCTAATTAGGCCACTCCTACCCATGCCACAGCCAGACAAATATGCCTACAAGTCAACCTGATGCAGACAGTCCTTCCTGGGACTTTTTTCCGGGCAGTTTTAGATTGTGTTGAGTAGACAAAATTGCCAAACAGACATTATGAATAAAATCGAAAGACTAACAACAAACTAAGGTAGCTAATTACCACATAAGGGGAAAAGTATCATTGCTTTTACAGCACACCAGCTGCAGAGACTTGAGCAAGGTTCCTCACCCCTCTGAGACTCAGTGCTCTAATGTAGAGTGGAGACCACAGGATGCCTGTTTGCAGGTTTGTTATTCAGAGTATGGTGTTTATGTGTAAATAATGTGACTCTTGAGATGGCAACTGGCTTATACTAATAAATATGCCACTGCTCCTGTTGTTATGTAAAATTCCCAGAGAAAGCCAAATATAAACAAGATATTAATATCAGAATATGTAAAAATGGTTACCAGAAAGACAAGAAAAATAAACATGCTGTTGACATCGGAATATGTAATATTGGCTGACCGGAGATAACCTATGATCTCAAGCTCTACTTTATAAGGTGTATGAGGAGGGAAAGTTACACTACTCATTGGAGAAATGAGTAATATGCAAACCATATCACCTGCCAATTTAAAGATCAAATGTTCTTGTGAACTGGATGTTGTCTGCCCCAATCTAATCCACAATATACTGCTATTGGGAGGTGAGACCTTTGCAGGGTCAATGGGTCAATAAAGATCATGAGGGTAGAGTACCACATACTACCAGTGGTGCTCTTAAAAGGGATAGAACACTGTTTCTTTCCATGATCCTTAAACAACACAAAACTGTAGGCACCTGCAAGTCAGAATAAGGCCCTCTGCAGAAACCACCCTGTCCAGGCTCTTCACCTTAGGCAGCACAGCATCCATGAGAATTAAAGTAATGTTTGGTGTCCAACCAGCATAGTCTATGGTATTTTGTTAAGGAAAATTTCACATCATATTATTTAGAGTTTTCTAGTTCTTTGCTCTTTCTCATTCTTCTCAAATTATATGTAAAAATAGATATTTAGACAAATGTCATAAGGTGTGCAGTTTTATTTAATAATAATAAATAGAAGTAATTAATGGATCCAAAGGCAAGATAAACGTTATGCAAATAGAATCCTAGTCAAACTAGGATAAAATTTCTGGAGTAATAATATTAAAAATGCTAATGAAAGTCTCATCTCACAGCAAAATGCATTCAACTTATAACTACTATGCATCAAAATAAGACATTCACACATTGCTTGAAATATGTAAAAGGATACTTTAGAGTATTAACAGTAGTTAACTTTATAATGGGATGTTAATGCTTTTTAAAATTTTGTGTTCAAATTCATTAGGTTACTATATAACTGATAATTTAAGTTAAAAATACTTAGAGAAAAACATTGAACTCTTATTACATAAAAGGCATAAAAATGTGACTTACAGGTGTCTGTGGGTGGCTTGTGGCATCATCATGTTCTACATGCCCTTAGTGATATTTCTTACTTTCTAGTTTCAGTGTCCTCATTCCGTAATAATGATAGGACTAACATGTACCCAGTGTAAGGGTTATCCAGGGTCATGGTACAGAGCTGGGCAAACAGAATGTACCAAATAATTGCTGGTACAGTTATTTCAATTACCATGCACTCTATAAAACAAGCACTGAGATAAACTATTTTCTTCCTTTTTTTAGAATTTAATGACCCAGAATGCTCACTGTTGAGCTCTGGGCTAAGAACACTGCCCTGGAGGATATTTGTCAAAATCCTGTTTCCAAAATGAGAATGGTCATAGCAATTGCCCAAGGACTCTGTAAAATATAAGAAGGCTGTCTCCATCTTCAACCCAAGTTGGATAGATTCTGATTCTCTTTTTTCCAGGCTAATGACTAAGCATTTATATGCTTTCAGAGTTCCAGAAGAAATTCCCATAATAAAAGCCTTTGGTCTGTATTCCCCAAGTCCCCAGACCAGACTGCTCCTTATAAAGAAAAACTATTTTAAGACAATACTTTCAGAGACCATTTCTACAGCTTGATAACTAGAGACCTATTTTGAATATTGTTCAGAATGCTGAATTGACAACTAAAACAAGAATTCAAACTCCAAAATATTTATCCGGTAGTTTTACGGCATTGGAGAGACCAGACCAAGGAGCTTTGCTTTTGCTTTTGATGTGGAAATATTGGGCAGCACAAAGAATTCATGAAATATGGAAATGCTAATAAGGCAATATTTAATCCTCCATAAATGTGAGATTTGGTGTCCCCTGGAAAGCGAGTCACAGTGAGGAATTGCCTAGATCAAGCTAATCTGTGAGTTTATCTATGAGCGATCATCCTGATTGCATTAAGTGAGGCAGGAACACACCCACTGTGGGTGGCACTGCTGCCTGGCTTGGAGATCCTGAATGGGCAAGAGTGGAGAAAGAGAGCAGAGCATGCGTGCATACATTCTGTCGCTCTACTCTTGACTGTGGATGTCATCAGCTATTTCAATCCTGCCGTGATGAACTGCGTGTAATCTGAAATATGAACCAAATAAAACCCCTTAAATTGTTGTGAGTTTTTGTTTGCTTGTTTGTTTGTTTGTTTGTTTTGATACATGGTTTCTCTGTGTAACAACCCTAACTGTCCTGGAATTAGCTCTTGTAGACCAGACTGGCTTTCAACTCACAGAGATCAGACTACCTCTGCCTCCCAAGTGCTGGGATTAAAGGCGTGCACCACCACCACCTGGCCCCTTTAAGTTGTTCTTGTCAAGGTATTTATCATGCTAACAGGAAACATAATTAGGACAGTTTCCAATACTTGTGGATCAAGAACTCTACATGGCTGAACATTTACCTAATTCCTGACAAGGGGTAATCAATGTGGTTTCAAATGCTGGAAACTCTCAGTGCTGACTTTTTTTAAATTTAATTTTTTGCATTTTTATACACTTTTAATTAAAATGTAACCTGTATCACTTTGTGTCTTCCCTTTCCTTGCTCAAGTCACTCCCAAGCGTCCCTTTTCTCAAATTCCTTTCATATCCTGCTCCCATTCTCAAATTGGTAGCTGCTCTTCCAAGATTATTGTTTTATATATATATATATATATATATATATATATATATATATATATATATGCTTTCATAGTTGGCCAGTTTGTATTGAAAAATTTAGGGGACTCAACTCTAGAAGAAACTAACTCTCCTCTCTCTGCAGTCATCAGCTGCCTCCTGTTTAATGAACCTTACATCCAATTAGATAGCTGTTGGTTGTTACCAACATGTGAGTGACATTTAGCACACCTTGACAGATATTGTGCTATGCCTTTCATTGTTCTAGCCCATAGGTGTCACAGCTGGGTAGGACTATTAACTGCTTCCCTCCCGTGGAAGCTTGCTTAGGATTTCCTAGTGTCATGAAAGATAGACTGAATAAAGGAGGCTTTCAGGTAAAATCTAAAGTCCTGTGCCCTAAGTGTGTGGTGTCTTCAGCAATCAGTTTTACCTTCAACCTCTGAGGACTGACCAAGGGCCAGAGGCATAGTCAACATTTTTGGGTAGTAAATTGGAATACTCTAACCAACTGTTAGAAAAGAGATTCCCGCACCTGGTCGTGGGGATTTTATTGATCTGTGATTCTTGTGGGGAGCATTGCCAGTCCTGGTGGCACAACTTTCACTTTGTTTATAAACACATATATTTATGTGTGTATGTATACACATGTACAATGCATACTGTTACATGCATTCTGTATGATTTTAGGTAACCATAAAATAATAAGATTCCTTGAGGCTTTTGTCAAGCAGTCTTGGTGGTATTGGTTCCTTCTTCCTCGTTCTCCTTCTGTTTTGACCTCTTCCCCTGTTGAAAGCCCCTTTCCTTTTTTCCATTCCATGCTGGCTTTTGTATGTCTGCATGTAGTTGCTCATCTTGCTACTGCTTCATTTTGCTAAATTTCCTTTATCTCCTTTCACTCTTTCTCAGATGCATAATCTCTTTTATTTGTCACAACAATCCTTCTCACCAAATACTGAGTTATAACAATCATCTGTTTTGGCCTGTGGACATCCTTGAGGTCCCAGAAATTTAGAATCAAAAGCAGCAGTTTATTTTCTTGCTCAGTATCTCTATGTCTGTCTTTGCTTCTGACCCCCCCCCACCTCTGTGTGTGCATGTGTATGTGTGCATGTGGGTTGTACCATGCTATTTATAAACACCATATCTTGGTTAAAGAGCATTTAATGAACAGAAAAAATAACTTTTAGAATCATCTCAATTGTGCATTGAGACTGGCATTCTATCACATGAGTAACACAAACCACCCAGGCAAATTATTGATATCACTAGGTCAACTTAGAAAATCACATAATCTCACACGCAGAATACATTCTTCCTGCTGGTTGTCACAACGTCTGTGGCTTCTCAGAAAAAGCATTTGACCTCCAAATATTTCAAACATCATACATTTTCAAGTGACAGAATCCATCTGGATATAATCCCCTCTCCCTGTGCTCTGGGAGTCCCCAAGAACAACTTCATTAGGATACACATCTCAAGGACATCAAATTGAAAGCAGAGAGATAAAATACAAAGTGAGTCCTCATAACACCATCTGTTATAATTATCTCTGAGAAGCAGCAAATCTCCCTGTGACAAATGAGGCATTGGATTAAAATACAAGATAAAAAGAAAGAGAAATGAAAACTGCCCCCATGTTGTAGTGCATGCTGATAATCCCACACTCAGGAGGAAGAGGCTAGATGACAGAGAATTTGAAGTTAGCCTGAGCTAGAGCAACTACAAAACCAGCCTCGAAATATAGTGAGATCCATCCTCAAACCCCTCAAAAAAAGTCAGATTCAGTTCTTGTGAGACTTGCTATGTTTAGCCATAAGTTCTTCCCACATTCAGTGTCCATCATGATCCTCCCTATTCCACACATATTCAATAGCAACTATCTTTAATGAGTTAGCTGATTTTCAAATGCTATACTTCACAACTCTATTATGAAAGAGTACATTTCTGTCCTTATCTATTGTCTCTATACAATTGATTTTAACACATGTTTTCATTAATAACAACTTTTGTTCACATTACCTGAAAACCATAGTTCAGCAGTCATAGACTACACAATAGATGTCTGCTCATATGTTTCAGCTAAGAATATGTTGCAAGAAAATCTTTCTTTGAAAAAAATCTTTTAAGGGCCAGCAAGAAGGCTCAGTAGGGAAAATCACTTGTCCCCAGGACTGTCTCATGTGATTGAAAGAGAGAACTGACTCCTGCAAATTGTCCTCTGATCTCTATGTCCATGCTGTGGCATGATATGTTCATTTTCTCTCTGCCTTGCTATTTCAATGGATAATGATTTTTAAACTCAGGGCATCTTTTATGTGCCAAGTTTTGAGCCGAATGTTAAAGGTAAAGAGGTGGCTTTTGCTCAGTCTAGCACATCAGTAAGAGTCCTTCACTGAACACAGTAAATACATCTGTAACTTCTGGTCATTCATGATTGGGTTACCAGAAACAACATAGACTAAAATTCTGACCCCTGGGAATACTCTTTTTCTTATTTCAAAATATTCAGTTGTCAAATAAAGATTGAATATATTCAACTTATTAATAAATTACAATTACAAATAAATTATACTCTGGTCCTCACAAACCAATTGCTTAATGTACCTATCATAATCCATAATGAATATTTGATTCTGAAGGCTTGTCCATCTTATAAATAAAAATGTCTTTCCTTTGGCCTACAGCTCCCATCTTCCCACTATGCAGCCCTTGGCAACCGCCACTGTATTCCCTGTTTCTGTGAATTCAGCTGCTTTAGATGTCACATCCAAGATGATACACTCTGTCTTTCTGGATATGGCTTACTCCCACAGTGCCCTTCAATCCCATCTGTGTAGTAAAAGAACAGCATTCTTACCATTTTATATAGATACTGTAATGTTTTATTAAGTTATTTATTTGATGCCCAAAGCATAAAAACTCATGTATTGTATAGAATACAACTTTTTTTCACATAAGTAAATCCTGTTAGGTAAAAAATGCTTTAGGAGGAGGGGCCTCTTGTTTGTGCCTGGCTGCTCAGAGACCCGAAATAATCACACAGAAACCATATTATTTAAATCACTGCTTGGCCCATTAGCTCTAGCTTCTTATTCGCTAACTCTTACATATTAATTTTACCCATTTCTAGTAATCTGTGTATCTCCACAAGGCCGTGGCTTTCCAGGTCAAGTTCTGGTGTCTGTTTCTGGTGTGGCTACATGGCTTCTCTTTAAACTCTGCCTTCCTTCTCCCAACATTCAGTTTTGTTTTCCCTGCCTACTTCTGCTCCCTGCGCAGGCCCAAGACAGTTTCTTTATTAAGCACTGGTATTTACAGAATACAGAGGGAAATTCCAGGTAAAAATGCGTTAATACCCTTTGAGGCATGTGTCCCCATGATCTAGTCATCTTTTATCCAAAGCATTATGGACCAAGCTTCTTGCACACAAACCACACGTGTCCTGTTTAGCTTTAATTGACAGCTTCACCCCTCCTGGAGTTCTCTGAGAGGAAAGCTTCAATTAAAGAATGACTGAGATGAGATTGACACCGTTCCCTCAGTAGGTGGTCCTGGACTGTGTAAGGAAGTTTAGTAAGCATGAGACTGTAAGAATGTAAGCCAGCAAGGAAATTTCCTCCATGGTTCTTTGGAATTCCTGTTTGACTTCCTGATGTGATTTGCCCTAACCCTGTAATGGGAAGTATAAATGCTTTCTTTCCCTGAGTTGTATTTGGTCAAGATATTTCAGCACAGCAACCAAATGAAACCAAATTAACCTATAAGCAATAGCACATTCTCAGCAAATGTCACAATGGCTCTGTTTCCTCCATATTTCATTAATCATATAATTATTACCAATTGACTCTTACCCAATAGCTTTGTCAATATATGTGGACTAGTATCCCACTATGCCTTTGTTTCATTGTCGTTGCTGTTTTGTTTGTTTGTCTGTTTTTCTTTGATAATGATGTTGTATACCATTGGTCATTTCACTTGTCTTTAGAAAGTTCTACACCCAAAACCTTTGGCCACTTTCTAAATCAAGTCATTTGTTTGTTGTTTAGTTGGAGAAATTTTTATCTGTTTTTATATTAACTTAGTATCAGCCAAGTTGGGAAAATTTGTCTGATATTATGATAAGTTGCACTTAGGTTTGCAGGCTGCTTACATTCTTAGACAGAAGCATTTTAGTTGATGCTGTCCATGTGTCCATTTGGGGAGGGGAGTGTTGCTCTTTTTGATTTTGGTGTCATCTCTTGACTGAGGAATCATTGTCAAAATCAGTATCTAGTAGCTTCTGTCTTTTGTTCCCTGCTAGGATTCAACACATAAGCCTTTACTCTAATTCATCTTAGTGTGCATATGTGCATCGGGGCAGGATTCACTTTGATTAGTTTGCATGGATACACAGTGTCCTCACACCCCTTACCAACACTGCTTCTGATATTCCTTTAGCACTAAAACCCTATAACTATCTCATCTTCTCATTTGATTATTTTTACAAAGCACCTTAATTTGTCTTAGAAGTAAAGCTCAAGATGCATGACATTTCTATGAAAGATCCTCCCATGGCTTTGCCATAAGGGCTGCCTGGATAATGTCAACAGAATGTGATTTGTATCTTGAGAGAGAATTACTTCTTATTTTAAACAGGCTATATTTCACCTGGGCAGTTATGCTTAATGCCTCTAATCCCAGAACTTGGGAGACAAATGCAGACAGATCTCTGTGAGTTCAAGGCCAGCCCATGGTCTGCTGGTCTGCAGTGTGAGTTCCAGCACAGCTATGACTGTTACACAGAGAAACCCTGTTTTGAAATCTACCCCCCCAAATAAAACCCCACACACACTATACTTCATGAATTTGTGTATCATCCTTACATAGAGACTATTCTAAATTTTGCCCCTTCTTTCCAGTTTTAGCATGTGTACTACCAAAATGAGCATAGGAAGAATTATTTCTAATGTCAAGGTTCAGATAGGTATCTGTCTTTTCAGTCCAATCTTCTCCTTTATGGCACCTCTTTTATCATGAGATAAAGAAAAACTACATATAGAATAACAGAAAAGTGAAACTTACAAAGCATACTTTGTTAAATCCATCTATTCTCTTGACTCTTAGGTCAGATAGACATCCAAACAAATATCCACTCCTTTTCTAGAACTAGCTGGTCTGTTTTTTTCATACACACACACACACACACACACACACACACACACACACACACGAGATACATTTTATTATATACAATATCCTGAAAGGTTGTTGGATTGTATTATTGTATAAAACTACTGTGGGCTTGCTAGAGATACTATAAGCATTGACAGTATTGTATCCTAAATAATTAAAATGTCCACTATCATTTTGTTTTATGCTTTTATAAAGTATGCCTTTTTCTAATAATAGGTTAATTAAGAGAAGATATTTAGCCACATCATGAGGTAATTTTTCATCAGTGTAGAGTATTTTTTGTCACTGAATCTCCTTTAATTTTGAGTAGTCCCTATTTGGGGGGATATATGTAAATAGAAAATTTAATAGTGTATGAATCATTTGTACTTTTCAAATGAACCTGCATTTTCTTGATTTTAAAGAGAGTAAAATTTCTTACGAAGAGTTGAATGGTAGATCATTAACATAGGCCTCATAGGAAAGCAAACTGAAGAAAAGGTTGCATTCATACTGAAAGCATTATTATTTTTTAAATCAAAAAAATTATTAGAATATATTAATTATACAGAAAATTGAGTTTTATTATGTCATTTTCATATATAGTGTTTTTTTATCATATTCATCCTCATTACTCTCTTTTATGCCCCTTATACTCCTGATCCCTTTCCCTTTTTTTTTGTTTGTTTGTTTGTTTTTCGAGACAGGGTTTCTCTGTGGCTTTTGGAGCCTGTCCTAGAACTAGCTCTTGTAGACCAGGCTGGTCTCGAACTCACAGAGATTTGCCTGCCTCTGCCTCCCAAGTGCTGGGATTAAAGGCGTGCGCCACCACCACCCGGCTCCCTTTCCTTTTTCTTCTTCCCCTTCTCCTCCTTTCTTTCTTCTCCTTCCTTCTTTTCCCTCTCTCTTTTTCCCTCCCTCCCTCCCTTCCTTCTTTCCTTCCTTTCTCCTCCATTCTTTTTCCTTCCCTCCCTTCTTTCTGTCTCTGTTGCTCTGTCTCTCTGTGTCTATATAAATGTAGTCATTTGGGAACTCTCCAAAGCTACTGCTGACTTTTCTGGAGAAACTTCTTTATGCAGTGATCAGTAGTAATGATCAAAGTAACTACAGAGCATCATGATTGGTCCAAATGCTGAGATAGGGACTGTTGAAAGCTCAGTCAAAAACCATTGTTATATCAGTCCTCCGAGAATCAGAGACCATCCTGAAAGGGTGTGGAGGAAGAAGTGGGATGGTGTTGAATACTCTTTCAGACATGATATCACCAGTACCCATTTAATTTCACAGACATTGTCATTACTGGCACAAGACCTGTGCCAATTTGGGCCTGTAAACATGCTGTCATGGAGGCAGGGACCTCCATCCCAAGACCTGGACACAATAATTGGATCTGAGGGTGAGGTTCATTAATCACTACTCTTCTTGAAGATCTATAGGCAGTTAATGCCTACTAAGAAAGTGGCAGGAGTTTTCTTTAGTGGTGCATCACCAGGTAAGGAGCCCATGCTCTTGTAGATAACACTTTACCTGTGTATGAATGACTTACAGACCGTAATCAGACAATAACCTACTGGAAAAGGAAAGGATTCTGCATTGTTCAATCCACTATACTGGATGTCTCAGCAGTACCAGTCTGGTGCTGGGGTTCTTATGGTTTTTAGTGTACATTGTTATCCCAAAAAAGTAGGTTCTTAACACCAGTGAAGGAATACCTCAGGAATGGGATAGGCGAACTTACAGTGATGGTGAGGACAAGCATACAAAAAGCCAAAGTTTACTTCTCCTATGTCTTGTTATGTGAGTTGCTAACAGAAGGTATGGCCTAGATTTAGGGTGGATAATCTAATCTCAAATAATGCAATGAAGATAAATCTCTCCCAGGTATTTCCAAATGCTCGAGTTTTAGCTAACTCCAGGTGTAGTCAAGTTGACAATGACGATTAGCCATCACACAGGGCCTTAGTATGCTGCCAAAGCTGACGCTTACATAGAACAAACATTGCATTTATGATCATTCTGCTTCAGCCTCCTGAGTTCTGAAAATTATAGTTGTGTTACATCATGTCTAGCTATATTTTAGTATTATCAGTTAAAGTGATATTGAATACCAAGTATCTGTCCAAAATAAAAATATGGTGTGAAGAAATATGTAACATTATGATACATTTACACACACATACACAGATACACACGGTGACCAATAAAAATATCAGGAATTCTCTCTGATCTTATATTTACTACAGTATAGGATAAGCAGAGTGAAGAAGAAAATGACATGAAACTTAATATATAATACACTATATAGTAGTGGCTGTGACTTAAATATGTAATTAATAAAGAAAACAGTATAATTTATTTCATAATAGAAAGAGTAACCCTACATGTATCAACATGGTGGTTGGCAAGCTTCCAAACACTGTGACTGTAAATTTCACATCTGTTATTTCTATATTTATTATTTATATTAGTAACCTTCTTCGTTTGTGTGCTGTGAATTGTTAAGAAGAGAATTTTTTGTTGTAGTGTATTAAAAACATCAATCACTTAAACAGAATTTGTTAGAAATTTAATGGGTTTACTATTTAAGAAATAAATTCACTGTTTTTTATGCTGTTGCTTTGTCAGCCTTTGTTCTATATATTTTTAAACTTCTCTAAGTGGTTTCTTTTATCCTTAATCGTGACTTTCCCTACTTTATTGCCTCCATGTTCTCATTTTTATACTTATGTTTTCATCAGAGTTTATGCATAGAGTTGGGTTTCTTTTTTTCATATTTTTATTTTAAAAAATTTGCTTTCCAATTTACACACAAACCCCATACATACAATTCCCCTTCCTCCTGCCCCTCGCCTCCCCCATTTCCAATCTTCCATCCACTCCTCAGAGAGTAGCCTTCCTTGGGGAGTCAACAAAATCTGACACATTCACTTGAGGCAGTATCAAGCCCTTCCTCCTGTAGCAAGGTACCCCACCCCAGGGAATGGGCTCCACAAAGCCAGTTCATGCATCTGGATTAGGTCCTGGTGACTTCCAGGGGCCTCCATAGTTGGGTTTCTTTATAGTTACCGTGGTGTATCTATGTCTCTTAGGATTTATTTTTCTATTGAGATTCTACACTGGGAAGGATCTAGCAACCTAAAAATTGAAGAGCATAATAGTGATAAATATCTGTGTTTGTTCTCCCTCTCAGTGCATTTGTCATGGCTCATGAAATGGCAGAATGACAGAAGATACCCACC
This sequence comes from Ondatra zibethicus, assembly GCA_004026605.1. Classification (NCBI taxonomy): domain Eukaryota; kingdom Metazoa; phylum Chordata; class Mammalia; order Rodentia; family Cricetidae; genus Ondatra; species Ondatra zibethicus. The sequence goes on along the minus strand of PVIU01021247.1, from coordinate 12,416 downwards.
CCTTCTGACAATAGTGAGCCTGTTTGCTAGAGTATGCAGGTGGTTCTGGCTAAGAATCTCAGAACTCAGGGTCAAAAGGGCTGCAACAGGGAATCTAAGATAGGTAAAACTTTTTAGAAACCTTTGGCTTAGATCTACCATGAAGCACATTATATCAGCATGACACCCCACATGAATTCCCCTGATCTGGGCCTTCACAATGATACCAACTGTCACAGAAGAAGCCACCATTTGCTGCCTCTGCTGCTTCTCTATGAGTCCCTTGGCATCCACATTCCCTCAGGAAAATATGTGGGGTGTAGTCTATCTCTACACACCCGTTTAAGACAGTGTAGTGCCAGAACATATTAAGAAACTCCACCTGCTTCACATTCATGGGAAAACTGTGTTTACAAGTTTTTCTACAGTGACCTTGCATTCCTGCATTGCCTCTACCTATAGTGGTTTTGAGTCTCCACTTGAAATTATGTTGTGTCTTCCCTTCTGATATGGAATGAGTGTCTGCATCTGCATCTGAGTGTCTGTATGTCTATGCAATTTACTGCATGTCTGTATCTGCATCTGAGTGTCTGTATGTCTGTGCAGTTTACTGTATGTCTGCATCTACATTTGAGTGTCTGTATGTCTGTGTAGTTTACTTATGCTTATCTACTACAAACTTTTCCCAAAAGACACTTAGCTGCTACTGGAATAAATTCAATGTTAATGCAGTGGTCAGTGCTTTTGTTTTCAGATTTCCATCAGATCATTCTGAAGGAATTCAGTTAACCAAGAATAGCTTGGGGACTGGAGAGATAGCTGGCTCAGTGGTTGAGTGATTGCTTTTGTTACCAAAGATGCAAGCTAGTTTCCAGTACCTACAAAGAGAATTCATCATACCTGCAGTTTATATTCTATGGTATCTGATGCCCTGTTCTGGTCACTTTGGCCACCTGCACATGTGATATAGTCAGAGACAAACATAGAAATAAACATGAGTGAAAATAAATTTTAAATAGTTCAAAGAATATTGGCTTAGAGCAAATTATAAATTCCCTCACAGAATAACACTGACGGGCACTCCTCTTGCTTGCCTTGGTTTCTTATAGTATCTTCATTACAAGTGGAATGTGGGGGTGGGTTGGCTCATCAGTCAGGTTGCTAGCTGTCTGCCCATGGAGAAAGTTCTTCTTTCTCGGGTAGTTTCCACACAAAGGTGTGTGATTTACCTTGACTTCTTTATGGAGTCTTTCTGAGCGCCAAATTCACTAAGGCAGAGGGGCAGAGAAATTGAAACGCACTATAGCATTTTCATAAATGATCACTAATATATCTGTTCTTTTAGATATTTTATAATATCTCTTCCATTTTTTAAAGTTTTTTATAGTCTAATTTTTGTTATTTTTAGATTCTAATATATTTATACTTATATTAGACTTGCTAATACATACACTTTAAGTAAAAAAAAAAAATAGCATTCAAACTTGTAAGGTCTTCTGCCCCTGAAGAAGATTTAAGTGAAGTAATTTGGGGTAGTTAAAATCATGTTGGGCTCTTCCTGATCACATAGTACTGTCAGTATGAATGATTGTGCTACTGTCTCTGGTAGGAGAATGTCTGAAGTATTCTCAGGCCATTGACTTCTGTCAGAAATGCATTACTGTTGTGGGAAGTCCTTCAGCCAACAGCCTTTAAAATATTGGCACACTTTAGCCATGGTCTCATGTACTATAAGTACAGATGAAAAATGTGCATGGGCCCTATTTTTTGCTGGATTTGGTTCCAGTTCCCAGCGCATGCAGAGAACTGCGGATCACTCCCCTTGCTGTGAGTTTATCCCTAAATAAATACACCTTTTTATACTCCATTCCAGGCTAGTGTGGAACTCTTTGATACTGCTACACATTATAATTTATATTAACTAGTTTAGTTCAATAATAGGAAATATATTTCTCAAATTTACAATTTACATGAAACTGAAAGGAATAACATGAGGAACTTAAAAGTTCTTCCTACTCTGAAAGAATGGATTTAGCTCATAAGAAACAAAATGTGGTGTATTCAGGTTTATGTGTTCTAAGTAATTAAAAATTAGGTCAGGAAAAAATATACAGTATGTCCTGATATATACTTCAAAGATGATTTAGACTTTCTTGGATCACAAATTTAATTGTTCTTAATAAAACCCAGAGTTAGATATTAGGGACTGAAACCAGAGAGACTAGAGAAGCAGAACATCTACCTACTAGAGAGAATTTTACCTCTACCAATACTCAGACAAAAGGTGAGATCCTGTCCTCAGACTGCTTTCTCAGACTTATCCTCAGACTGTAACTCTCTCCATCAAACCTCAGACTGCTTGAGTTCCTGTCTCCTTGTGCCTCATATTCCTCTCTCTGCCCAGCCATATCACTCTTGTCTCTACCTTCCTAGAGCTGAGATTAAAGGAGTTTGATCCCAAGTGCTGGGATCACCTTGGTGTGAGCTCTGTTTCTCTTTTAGACAGATTCAATCTTGTGCAGTGCAGGGTGTCTTTAAACTACTGAGATTCCTCCTCCTCTGTCTCCGGAGTCCAGTGATTGAAGGTATGTACTGCCACTCTCTGGCCTCTAGTGTCTTATCTCTCCACTCTCAGAGTAAGCTTTATTTGTTAAAACATGAACAAAATATCATTACACTTAAAAAAATATAATCACAAGCTATATTATTAAACTTTAGTTTTCAGGATTAAAGGGAATGACTACTAGATAAAGCCTTTACTGAGGAGCTGAGTTTCAATCATTAGAACCCATATAAAAAGTCAGTTGTCACAGCAAGTACTTACAAGCCTAGTGTTGCGACAAAGGAGTAAGAGGGTTGCTGGGGCTTTCTGGTCAACCACCCTAGCTGAATTTATGAGCCCCAAGACAAGAGAGACACCATTTCAGAAAAATAAAATATATGAATCCTGAGGCAAAGCACCCAAGGTTGACCCTTGGCATCCAAACTCGTGTGCACACATTTTCTCCACTACACACATTCACACAAAAAAATCAAACAACAAAGAAGCATGAAGAGAAGAAATTTTTCATTCAACAACATTAAATGAAATTACTACCCATACTAATTGACTAAATGTGTTAACAATGTAAATTTAAAACAGTCAGCTCAAATAATCTTACATAACATTGATTAAAGATATGTTTTTTACAAAATTAAAGAGAAATATCTCTGTAATTATGTAATATAACATCACAGATTCTTTTATGTAATATAATGTCATAGATTTATTACTGAATTGAAAAAATGATTGCAGGAAGTATTATGCCATGCTGTCATTTGGGCAATAGGCAGAGCAATAAATATGCAATATATAAAAATGTAAAGATAGCTATTTGTATGAGAAAGGACACAATGCATGAACAGACACAGGTCTTCATGACTATGTATTGTTTGCTCCTCTGATCATGGAAATTTTAATACTTCAGTGGTCATGAAATAGTATTTCTTACTAAAAAAAAGCTTTCTGACTACATCTGACTTTGTAGGTGTTATTCAATACAGAGAACTTCTAGTCCAAATCAATTAAAGGAAAACTATAATTTGACTACCTGGCTCTCATGAGTGACTGAGGGTGTTTCTGGAGATTGTTGCATGTAATGTGGAATGAAACAAATTTGTTTTCTAATTGTTTCTTAACTGGTAAATAGGATCATATTAATGTGATCACCATCAAGAATTATACTACATAGAGTAAATTGTGTATGATTAAGTATATGAGCTAATTAAATATAACTTAAAGAAATACTACTAGTTTCTATCAAAAAAAGCTAGGTAAAACACATTATTTTACAAACATTTAGTGAAATAGAAACCTTAACTTCATCTTGATTTCCTGTATATATTCTGCAACTGGAAAAGAAGAAAGCTGTTCTTTTTGAAAATATCTTAACTACCAAGGATTTGATTCTAGATTTAGAACAACTCTGTTTTATACATCTTAAAATTCTCAAAAAAAAATATGAGTGGATAAGTCATTGAACATTAACAGTTCCTAGATACTATCTGTTCCCTTATGGAAAAATAATACATTATCTGTGAAACAGCCCTGTCAAAAAGTGAATATTGTTAAGTTTTTCCAGCCCGACAAACCTCTCCACCAATGCAATAATCCAAATCAAAACAAATCAGACCGAATTAAAAGATGCCCAAGTTTAATGGATGCCAGCACTCCTGGGCGGCCACTCAAGAAAACATGGAGAGGGAAAAGGGGAGACCACATATTCTTTCTCTGGGGGGGCAGTTTAAATAGCTGATTGGAGTGGTCTTGACCCTCCCTGGGGAGGGGTCACTATTTGGCAGGCTTTCTTGAAGTGGAGTCTGGACTACGGCCAATCCCAGGGGAGGTGGCTTGGAACTTTCCCACCAAACATTCCAGACTCCTTGTATATATGGATGCCAGGGGGCTGGGGAAATGCTTCCAACCAAACATTCCAGACTTTTTTTGGATAAGGATGTTAGGGGCTGAGATGATGCTTCCAATGGAACGTTCCAGACTCTTTGGATAAAGTGGTGCCAGCTCAAGTCTGGCTACTTCCTGTGGGTATGGGGCAACATGGGAGAGGAGAGTGTTGGGAGTTGGTGGGCTCATGCTCAGTGAGAGGTGTGGTTGGAGAGGCATCCAGTTTACTGCCATCCTGGAGGCTTCAGGCAGCTGTTCCTTGAGGGAAATGAGAAGGAGAAAAAAATAATTGTTATTATTGGCCCTATGAATGGGGCTAGTATTGGAAAGGGCCATTAACTGCCAGAAAGAATGGGACAGAAGAGTGGTTGTATAGGAAAGGCACAGGTGAATAAGTGAGACACTAGAGCAAATATGCCCTTTAAAACCAGATTTTAGTTGGTTGGTGTCCTTTTGAGCCAAAAGAGTAGGTACCAATGGTGAAGCCCCAGGAGCTGGTGCAGGTGTTGGCATTGTCTGGAGGGTCCTTTGTAAGTTGGTTTTGGCCCAGACAGCAAGAGTGACCTGTAAAATATGCTTGAAAATGGGTGGGGTTAAAATATGCTCTGGAGACTGTTAGTTTTTACAAGACCAGATTTTTGATACAGCTGTAGAACTTTTCCCAGGAACCTGCAGGTATCTGGAACAGGAGAATTTTAGAAGACAATTAAAGGGATTTGAAAACTTTAGATCTTTGAAGATACATCTGAAACCTGTTAATCCTGAACTATGAAACCTGTGAAAGAGGCACACCTGTCTACATTTTAGTAGAAAACTTAACAAATGAAGTAATGACTTACCAGTACCTTAAGTCATCAAATGCCATTAGACAGATCTGAGAAGGATAAATCAGCAGAAATAAGACAGCTTTTTTAGCTATGCAGGCAAACCCAAGTCTCTCCATAGTGTTTGGAGAACACCAGCCTAGAAGCAGTGCTTGCCGTTATCTGATGAGTCCAAGAGGCCAGATTTTCCTGTGGGGGCGAGGGGAGAGTTAGTCTACCTGTCTTGATTGATCCCCCAGTATAACGTCCAGGAAGCTGATGAGGTGGAAGGCCACTTTTTGCTGTGTGGGTGGCTTTGCCATACCCAAAGGCAAGCCTCTAGGAGGAAGGTCATTTGTAACCATGCATCTTTTTGGAGGAACTATAAGATGCTGCAGGAGCTGGCATGTCTTTGTGCTAGAAGCCCTTTTGTTAAATGTCATACTCTCAGATCTGTAAAGGCACTTGAGAATTAGGTACCATTACTTGTTAGGTATATCTAAATAAGACATATAAATTAAACTTAGATATGTATTTTACCCAACTAGTTACATATTACCAATACCAGTAAATGTAAGAAGATTAAAAGGAATATTTTAAAAAGTCAAAGAATGTAGAAGGAGGCCACTTGTTTGTCCTGGCCACCCAGAAACAAAATAACCACCCAGAAACTATATTAATTAAGTTACTGCTTGACCCATTAGCTCTAGCTTCTTATTAGCTAATTCTTACATCTTAATTTAACCCATTTCTATTAATCTGTATATCTCCATGTGGCTGTGGTTTACCAGCAAAGTTTCAGCATGTCTATCTCTGGTGTCAGCTCCATGGCATCTCCCTGACTCCACCCTTCTTCCTCCCAGCATTCAGTCCCATCTCTTCTGCCTACCTAAGTTCTGCCCTATCAACAGGCCAAGGCAGTTTCTTTATTCATTAACCAATAAAAGTAACACATAGACAGAAGGACCTCCCACATCAAAAGAATACTAGCAAATGTGGGTACTCTTATTAAAGATGGTGGTGAGGTCAAAATGGTAGCTAATCACGTGTTTGTATTTTTCTAGAGCTGTTGTAGTTTGGAGTTATAAGTTTTATAGATCTTTAAACACACATACATACACACAGAGAAATAAGACAAGCATACTATGGAAACAAACACATATACACATGTAGACATAAAAGTATAGTGTAGTCACATTATTTTAACAGAAAGACAAATAAAATGTTTTTTTAGGAACCTGTGTCAGTTGATCAACTTAAAAATCCTGGTATAGGCTGGCAACAGGAGCCAGGGAAGCACCTATATAGTCCCATTAAGGACCAGATTAGCAGACCTTATAAGAGGGAACAGAAATATAAGGACGGAACACCTATACAAATTTAGAATAGAAGGACGGGGGGAAAAATGGACCTGTTGTAGAGAGAATCCCAGCATGCAACAAAGAGCTAGAGAAGTGGTGAGGGGAGCTGGGAAGAACGGTGAGAGCAGAGTGTCCAGAAACCATGGGCATATGGTGCCTTGTTAGTTTTACATTAGGCATTAGATAGCCCCAATTTAAAAGGATTTTTGTAAAAGGCAGCCCAACGACATTTGGAGATCAGGTCTCGAATTGCAAGTGTCCATTTTTAGAAGTCTATTCCAAGTGTCAGAACTCAGTGCCTACCACGATGCATTCACTGTGGTAAGACTCATGAGTCAAATAACAGAGGGGTGTGAGAATTGCTTGGGCAGATGTCTCCATCCCACAGAATCTCACCTCAGCGAGGACTGCCTTGCCGATAGTGAGATTGTGTATCTGGTACAGACTGTTACTTTAGCAGATGACCCCACAAACATATGGGCCCTGGACCCTAGGGACATGTACTTGAAAAAGAGGAGCTCACCCAGATGAAGTTAATCTTAGCTTGGCGGAGAGCACGGGTGAGAAGGGCACTTTCCAACACATAGTCCTGGGTGAGTGGGAAAAACAGCCCATCTTGGTGGGCCCTTCAAATGTTAAATATCCTATGGGAGTGATCTTGACCCTCCCTGGGGAGGGGTTACCATTTGGCAGGATTTCTTGGAGGTGGAGTCTGGACTGAAGCCACTCTCATGGGTAGGGGCTTGGAACTTTCCACCAAACATTCCAGACTTCTTGTATATATAAATGCCAGGGGGCTGGGGTGACGCTTCCAACAAAACAAATATAAGTCAGATCACCATTATATATCTGATTTAAATGCTTTACATTATACTGTAAGTTACAACAAAGCAAAATAGTATGCCTTTATGACATATTTGGTTCTTTGTTTCATATATGTAAAGTAATCACAGATTATGATTTAAAATGTTTTGAATATTTGAAGTACGGTGAAAGTATTGTGATCACAATCAGGGAAAGTTTTCTCAGAACACAAAAAAAATACAAACAATATTGTTGAGATTGAATAAAGCCTATAGTGGTGTGGGAGAATTGTCTGTATTCTGTCAATCATGATTTAAATAAACACTGATTGGCCATTAGCCAGGCAGGAAGTATAGGAGGGAAAACCAGACAGGAAGTAGAGGTGAGGCAATGAGAACAGGAGTATTCTGGGAAGAAGGAAGTTCTTTTGCACTCCTGCCCAGACCACCGAAGAAGCAGGATGTGACCTGCTCTGCTGAAAAAGGTACTGAGCCATGTGGCTAATATAGATAAGAATAATGGGCTATATAAGTTACAAGAGCTAATAAGAAGCCTGAGCTAATGGGCCAACCAGTTTATAACCTAATATACGTCTCTCTGTGTGATTTCTTTGGAATTAAATGATTGTGGGAACCAGGCAGGACATAAACCCCAACAAGCAGGCTCTCATGTTACACTATATATAGAGAAACATACTTTTATATTATATTGTGTTACTTATTTTTATATGGCCACAATTATTGGTCATACATAAATATTTCCTAAAATTGGGAAGCCAATCCCAGCAGGGACACTTGAAACTTGTCACAATCCCTGCCAACGTAAGCCCATTAAGGCTGTGTGAAACAAGGCCATTATGCTCCTCTGTGTGGCCAAACATGGAGAGGTAACTGCTGACTGTGAGCTGGGCCCTTGTGATTGCCCAAGGGAAAATCCTTTTGTTAAGACTGCAAGGAATTGCTGGCCATGCATGTCACTGGCATCTCTGTGACTCTCAATGGTGCCTGATCTCCAGAGGCTAAATTTGACAGAAGCAGAAGCTGTCATAAATTGAATCCTCTAGTGTCAATAGTATGATAAGACTTCAGCATGGCAGAAACATGGATAAAATGACTTTGTCAGGTGAAAGGTTAATGAGGATGTCTTGCCTACATCAGTATGTGACAATGGCTTCTAAGCTACTGTATTTTTGAGGATGACACATATGGAAATCAATCTGTTTATACCTTTACTTCTATAATAAGAAAAATAAAAAATCAAAAGGAGCTGCAAGTCAAAGATTGTCGACTGCTTGAGAGTAAATGTTTGTCTCCACAAGTTCATTAAAAAAATATTGATTCCTTGCCCTATTGATGAATAAGTACTATAAGCCATATAAAACTCACTCCATTTCTCAGTAAAAGTTCTAGATGAGTGCCATACCCCTGAAGTTTGACAGTAACATCACATATTCTAAAGTCAACATAGACTATCACCATATCTGTATATTGATGATGGGGTGGTAGTCAGTTACTGAATTGCACTAAACTAAAGCCACTATAAAGTCATTAGAGAGGTCAGAATACATAGAACACCTGACTGTGGTGTGCCCAGCCCATCTATAATAATACATTCTAAAGCTCAGGGAACACTTCAAAAGAGAAGGTGGAAGATTCTAAAAGCCAGAAGACCAGGAAGTCTGCTGCAAGACTGTGCTTTCCAGAAATGACAGGAAGTACACCCATGAAATCTTAACATGTCTTCCTAAACAAGAGATGAACATTGACAACCCCAGTTGTCATGTCAACATAGATGAAGAGGATATCTCATAGGGCCTGACCCATTAATGAAGAGTTTCAAGCAATTAACAATTCTTTTTTATTATTATTGATAAAAGGGTTATTTATTTGAGGAGAAAAAACTTACAGAACACCATCCTAGACAATAGCCTTCTACATGACCAGGAAAGGAATCTAGTCGCCTGAAACAGAGTCTGAAGCAAGAGAGCAGGAGGAGGGCTGCCATTGCTTTTTAAAGTGAAAGAGACCATGCCCCAATGGGCTGGTATCTCAAAGGCTATTGGCTGAAGGAGCAGAAGGAGCTCCCACAGCGCCTCCCCTTTTGTTTAAGTAAGAGATTTCTAAACCTACTACAAAATTATATACAATAAGAACAAATATCCTATTCTAACTAGCTTAAGTCTTGAATAATAAATAACTTGGCCATGAGAGAAAAGTAACTACATTTATCCAGCCTTCAACCCCATCAAAGATCTGAGAAGGGAAATAATGTTACCTGAGTAATTAGGAAGTATAATCAAGCAAATTCCGAAACATGCAGCAAATTACAGAGACAACTGGCTACCTGGGCAATCACCCAAAGTCCCATTTGCAACGTTGAACAACCAACTTTGGCTAAGGCCTAGAATAATTGACAGATTATTTTTAAAGGCAAGAAATTTTTCAAAACTCTCTTACACTGTCATGGCAAGATTTGACAGTTCTGATTATCCATTTCTGGGTACTATATATTTTGTCAGTAGTTGAGGTATGGGCAGTTCCTTGCCCAGAGGCCGGTTTTGCCAAGAAGACAAGCTCCAAGTGGAGTGTCTTTGGTGCTCAACAATCTCTCGGGAATAGATCGGTGTTGCCAGGAGCGATTGTATCTCACTACCACAGAACTCTAAATTAGATTAAATGCCATTTTCTACAGCTCTTTGAAGAGGTTGAAGATTATCTATTTATATAGAATATAATCTCTACGTTTCTAAAAAACATGTTTAGTCTAACTATAAATATGACAAACATATGACTATTAATCTATAATTCTTAATACCTATATAACTTAAAGACTAAGACAATAAACAACTATGCAATAAATGAGGACAATGACCTCCAAATGTAAGCAATGTACAAGTATACACTGCAATTTGGTAAATGTATATATCAATACATAAACAATATATAAGTATCTTAATCAGAGCTAGAAATGTACACTGCAATATGGTAAATATATGTCAATACATAAAAAATTTTAAAACAGAGGTAGAAGCATGCATGCATACAATATTCAATATAATTTAACTTTGTAGCCAATGTAATTGTCTATAAACAACTCACAAATACCAATCTGTTATTCCATCATCCAACTTTCCCTTTTTATTTCCAAAAAGATCTGTGAGCTTATAAAATTCCTTCCCCAACTCTCAACTATATACCAACTATAATCAAACCCTAAGTGATGTCCCCAAACCTGAGGACAAACTTTGCTTGGAGAGGGGACGTCATCCTCTAGAATTACTTCCAGCTGTCATGGGAGCAACTCTCTTTCTAGGAGATACTGTGAAAATAAAATGATGGTTAAATTTCAAGATCAATGTCTGGTAAGGTGGCAAATAGTCTCTGAGTATTTTGTGGAGATCTGGCCAGAATATTGTAAAAGATGTGCACCATTTCAGCTAACCAGGTTGGAACTGTCTTGTGCAGTTGGTCTTGTAGTAGCACTATCAGTATCATGATGTCATATCAACCAGGTGTAGTTGTTGTTATGGGGCCCCATCTACTTCCTGGAAACTTCAAAGATTACTGTAGGAAAAATTCATTGTTCATTCTGGAAAACTTAAACATTATTTATATAGACATATACAGGCATATATATTCAATGAAAGACATGATAAAGACAAAAATAGACATGAAGAAAAGCAAAGATGTTTTCTAAATATATTTTTCTTTCTGTCCAAATTATGGCTCTTGACATGAGACAGAAACTCTAAAAATTCTGGGTTTTTCTCTTAACAACAGGCTTGAATTAGAGAGGGACTGAGCTAGAGTCCAACTCCAAAACCAGCTGTATAAATTTAGAAATATAAACATATATCTTACATTTTTATATTTACAGAACCTATTCGGTTTTCTTGATAGTCCCTATTGAGCAGTTATTTTTCCAACTGTCAGTATTCAAACAACCAGGGTCCCTTGAATTTTTCAAAGATGAGTGTTTTCCTGTGGGGATAAGAACAGAAACCTGCCGCCATCCTATATGTTTTTCTTACCACCTGTATGAGCAATTAACAATTCTAGGCAAGGGGAATTATTCTTCTGCAGGGATGAGACCCCTAAATGATCATTTATTACCAAGTGGTCAGTCCTAAAGTCATAGGAATACAGATGACACTAAAGAAACCCAGCAGGCTATATCTATATATTTATTAGCATATATACTTGTGTTTGTTTGTGTGTGTGTGTGTGTGTGTAAAACAATAATAATTAAAGAAAAAGAGGCCATAAATTTTGAAGACAGATAAAGGGAAATGGGAACTGCTGGAGAAGAAAAAGGAAGGGGAAATGGTATAAATGTATTTTACTTAAATAAAAATATTTGTTAAAGACTCATGCTTTTTTCATCTGGTTCTCTATTAGGCTTATAGTTATGTGTGTGTCATAGCAAAAGACAGAAGATATATGTACTCCAGTGAATAACTCATATTCCTGTTTTGTATTCCTTACCACCTCTCATACATAGAACGTTCCAGTTTAGGAAAAGTTATATCTTCTTTACTTAGGACTTTACGATACCTCCACAATTTTATGTAACTGATACTTTGAAAATATTTTCCGAATTAAACATGAAACTACTCGAAAGAGTAAGGTGACTAAATAGATAGAATGAGAGAAAATTCTAGTCTTGAACTAGTCAAGGTCACCAAAGATTCTGGTCTTTTGAAAGCCATTATAAATGGGGTGTGAGTTCTCCATCTGCCAACTTTCGCCGCCACATTCAGAGAGTCTGGTTCGATCATATGCTCATTCAGTCCCAGTCCAGGTGGATTGGTGTGCTCCCATTAGTTCAGGCACCAGGACCTATCTCTTCTGCATGTATTAACTTTTTGAGAACCGAGTCTTTTTGAATGCACTCCTTCCTAGGCTAGGAGGGATGGGGGTGGGCCTTGGACTTCCAACAGGGCAGGGCACCATGCCCTCTTTCAAGGAAGAAGGGGGAGGGAGGAGGGGTGGGGGGGTAGTGGGAGGGGACCGGGAGAAGGGGAAGAAA